>JAWPHD010017924.1:0-42280 GCA_037043455.1 Cyrtodaria siliqua
CATTAAATTACAATCTAACCCTTCAAACTCAACTTTCGATACGTCTACCTAAAACCCAAAGGAACGGTGGTGTTTGATGTGAGTGTGCAATCTTGTCTGGTCGTGCCTTCAATGGTTAATTGAGCTGCATAAGCAAAACCATGGAACGAATGATCAATGAGAGACTCGTTTGGTACATGGAATCCAACAAACTGATAACAAAGTATCAAAGTGGATTCCGGCGCCAACGAAGCACAACAGACAATCTCATTCGATTTGAATCATTTATCAGGAAAGCTTCGTAAATAAAGACGTCTAGTCGCTGTATATTTTGACTTGGAGAAAGCTTATGATACTGCATGGCAGTACGGTATCATGAATGATCTTTATGACCTTGGTCTTAGAGGCCGATTACCAATTTGTACATAGATTTTCTTAGAGATAGACAGTTTTCGTGTCCGAATGGGTTTATCCCTCTCTGACATTCATGAACAGGAGATTGGTGTGCCACATGGCGGCATACTCTCTGTCACCCTTTTTAATATAAAAATTAACAAAACTGGACAACGACTCAATAGTATATGGATCGACTCGCAAATCATACTTGCAGATGCTCGATCCTATACATAATCCAGGATTACGACTTGCCTTAGGCGCCTTTCGTACATTACCAGCCGGAAGTGTATATGTTGAAGCTAATGAACCAGCACTGTCTCATAGACGGCACAAATTAGCCCTTCAATATGTCATTAAATTACAATCTCACCCTTCAAACCCAACTTTCGATACCGTTTTCAACCCTAATAATGAACCTCTTTTGATCGAAAACCGAAGGCCATTCGACCATTTGGTCTTCGTATTAAACCAAAATTAAGAGGCATTGAAATCCACCTAAATGTGATTGCCAAGTACAAAATACCACACATTCCAACGTGGACTTTGGAAACACCAATTATTTTTGATCTTTGTAATAGTAACAAATCTAGAACAGAACCTACAGTTTTTCAAAGCAAATTTAATTGAAATTAAATCGAAATACAGTTAACTTTCAACATATGAGATAAGGTAACTGCAGCAGCTGTTGTTCTCAAAAACAGAATAAAGAGTATTTGTTGGAATGTGTAGACTTTGATCCCTAAGCGTCAAAGGTACTACAATGTTAATACTATGAAAGAGTTATTTGAAACTATAGATTTTTAGTCTTATTTTAGATTTTCTGAAAGAAATCAGACCTAAATAAATCATTAAATATGTTCTTATATATATTTACTTATTTACATTCCCGTTGACGGCATTTGTTGATTTGCATATACAGTTTATAGTACTACCATATCATCCCTTATTTGTAAATAGTTTTATCATATATATTTACATTATTGTTTAATTACTACTTGATTCCTTCATCTTTCAACAGTTATTGCGCACAAAATGACTTATTTATGTGTCGACGTGCCGTAAAAACACCATTCATTCATTCATTGTTTCGAAAAGTGAATTATGATCCACACAAAATGTACAGGAATAATCACGACGATTCATCAGTTCTATAAAGTGTTCTCTAAAAAATGAAAATAAGAAAAAAAGAGTAAAAAACACATGAGGGTTGATACATTTTGATACATTTAACCACTAACGGAACTAAAGGGAAACAATAAATGATGTACTCGTTTTTTATGTAATTACAATCTACCTACGATTTTTGTATAGAATCGTAAGTATACAATACTTTGAATGTGTTTCCTTTACTCCTTATGAACTTTTATTTGTGGTCTGTCTTTAAGTAAAGGTGGTATTTAATTGAACACTAATAATTTGTTGACAGAGTAAACATTTAAAATAGATTTAAAAAATAAAACTTTGTGATAACCATGTGTTATTGAATTGGTACCTTTATCAAAATGACTGGCATACTATGAAAGCTGTCCTAAACATTTTTAAATCACCTGGGCCTACTTTCTATGAAATATAGGTCATATCCGGTCTCCGCTACGACTTGCGTCTATAACTTCTTTCTCGCAGGATTTTCACAAAATTTCACCAGAATGCTACTTATAGGCATCTTACATCATCTGCGAAATTTCGGGTCGATGAAATATAGTTCACAGCCGGTCGCCACTACGACAGGCATCCCCACTGTTAATTACATTAATCTAATATCACGTGGTATTAACACTGGCGTTGGTCAACTAAAACATTTGTTCCTTTATAATAGGGCTCGACATGAAGGCCGTGGCCTTGTATAGGAAAACATGTGGCAACTACTCCTCTGAAACTAGAAGTATTTTCATGGAACTTTACAAGAATTTTAATCTTGTTACAAACATTATTTTCATTTGAATAATATTGAAAATAAAATGTATTTACTCTGACAACTGAAAGGGCTGCTTGGACTTGAAACATGCCTTCACCAAACGTGGCCACACAACGTGTTGTTTTCTCGTTGAGGGCATAGCGTTTGGTTAGAGACTGTGACCATACGCCGCTGGCCAAGGAATGGTGTGAAAATACCGCATTGAAGGTTCCATGTTCACCGTCATATGCATACTGTCTTCGGGATGGCTCAAATTAATGTACTATTGGCATTTTGAACATTGAGTTCTGCATAACCCGGGGCTAGAGTGCGTGAACGGTAGCAAGCACTTTTCACTACCATTTAGGACCAGTCTCAATCAAACCGAGACTGCAATATGTTTTGTATTTATTGTGTTCGACGATTTCCAAATTTCTCCTTTCATACTTTTTTCTTGAATGATTAACAATGAATGAATGGTGTTTTACGGCACGTCGACACATACATAGGTCATATTGTGCGCAAAAACGGATGAAAGATGAAGATATGAAGGATTAATTAAAAATTAATGTAAATATATCAAGATAAAACTATTAAAAAATAAGGGATGATATGGTAGTAATATAAACTATATATGTAAATCAACATATGCCCGTCAACGGGTATATAAACAAGGAAATATATACAAGAACATATTATAATGATTTATATAGTCTGACCTCCTTCAGGGAATCTAAAACTAGACTAACATCTATAGTATTAAATAACTCGGTCATAGTATAAACATTGTAGTACCTTTGACGCATAGGCTAGAGTGCGTGAACGGTAGCAAGCACTTTTCACTACCATTTAGGACCAGTCTCAATCAAACCGAGACTGCAATATGTTTTGTATTTATTGTGTTCGACGATTTCCAAATTTCTCCTTTCATACTTTTTTCTTGAATGATTAACAATGAATGAATGGTATTTAACGCACGTCGACACATACATAGGTCATATTGTGCGCAAAAACGGATGAAAGATGAAGATATGAAGGATTAATTAAAAATTAATGTAAATATATCAAGATAAAACTATTAAAAAATAAGGGATGATATGGTAGTAATATAAACTATATATGTAAATCAACATATGCCCGTCAACGGGTATATAAACAAGGAAATATATACAAGAACATATTATAATGATTTATATAGTCTGACCTCCTTCAGGGAATCTAAACTAGACTAACATCTATAGTATTAAATAACTCGGTCATAGTATAAACATTGCAGTACTCTTGACGCATAGGATCAAAGTCTACACACTCCAGCATATGTGTTTGACCGTTAACGGTGCAAAGCAGAGTATACATTCTGGTAATTGCTCACCTTGTAATAAACATGAATGAGTATAACGTGTATGCCCTATCCTGCACCGGGCTAAGACAACTTCCTCTCGACGAATGGGTCTACTAGAAGAACGTCATTCTCCGAGTAACGGTTTACCTGAATGGAGTTCCAAGCGGCCTGCCAAGAGTTACGAATATATGTTGGTAATACAACTTTTTAAAATCAGTATATAGGTAATTTGGTATTAGATATATGTAACTTAATGCTGTTTTAGCAGCACTATCAGCTCTATCATTACCACGTATTCCTACATGACTTGGAAGCCAACAGAAAATAATAACATTATCAACTATAGAGAATTGTACTTTTCTAAAAGTTGAAGCACAACTGGGTTTTCATGTTTCATATTACCCAGTGCTTGAATAGATGAAAGGGAATCAGAAAAAATTACAAAATGGTCATCATCAGATTCCTGAATATACTTTAAAGCAAGTTCAATTGCCTTAAGTTCAGCTGAAAAGATAGAGGCCTTGTCAGGCAGGCGTCTCTTTATGGTGTGTTTGTGAGCAACAGCTGCTTCAGCTACTTTATCTCCATCTTTAGAACCATATGTGTATATATGTTGAAAGTTACTGTATTTCGATTTAATTTCAGTAAATTGCTTTGAAAGACAGTAGGGTCTGTATTGGATTTGTTACTATTACAAAGATCGAAAATAATTGTTGGTGTTTGCAAGTCCACGGTGGAATTTGTGGTAGTTTGTACTTGGCAATCAAATTTAGGTCGATTTCAGTGTCTCTTAATTTTGGATTAATACGAAGACCAAATGATCGAATGGCCTTCGTTTATTGAAGGGCTAATTCGTCACGTCTATGAGACAGTGAATGTTCATTCGCTTCAACGTATAGACTCTCGGGTGGTGATGTGCGAAAGGCACCTAATCCTTGATTATGTATAGGATCGAGCATCTGCAAATATGATTTGCGTGTCGATCCATATACTATTGAGTCGTTGTCCAGTCCTGTTAATTTTAAGAGGGTGACAGAGAGTATGCTGCCATGTGGTCCAGCTTGTATCTGATAAGAGATCTATAAAGTTGTAAAAGTACTTTACGATCTTCTCTCCAATTAGTGTTTGCAACAACTTTAAGTAAATTAAGAGCATTAATGCACTTGGCCTTCAATTATTTAAGTTGTGGTATAAACGTCAATTTACGGTCGAAAATAAGACCAAGGAATTTTGTTCATCCACTACTGGTATTGGTGACACATCCAGTGTTAGATGAGGGTCTTCATGATGTTTACGTAGTTGACAAAAGTGCATACAATTAGTTTTAGATTTAGTAAATTTAAAAACGATTTTCATCCGACCAGGTCTGAAGTTTATTCAGCCATTGCTGCAGTTGTCTCTCATAGTGTTCATGTTTTTCGCACGATAACATATAACAAAGTCGTCAACATATAGAGAGCAATCGACACCAGAATTGATGCATTTAACTATACTGTTCATTTTGAGGGATTCTTTTCTTCGAGTGTCGAGTTTCGAGTAGAGAATATCGAGTTTCGAGTAGAGAATATCGAGTTTCGAGTAGACAAAATCGAGTTTCGAGTAGAGAATATCGAGTTTCGAGTAGAGAATATCGAGTTTCGAGTAGAGAATATCGAGTTTCGAGTAGATAAAATCGAGTTTCGAGTAGAGAATATCGAGTTTAGAGTAAAGAATATCGAGTTTCGAGTAGAGAATATCGAGTTTCGAGTAGACAAAATCGAGTTTCGAGTAGAGAATATCGAGGGTCGAGTAGACAATATCGAGTTTCGAGTAGAGAATATTGAGTTTCGAGTAGACAAAATCGAGTTTCGAGTAGAGAATATCGAGTTTCGAGTAAAGAATATCGACTTTCGAGTAGACAAATTCGAGTTTCGAGTAGAGAATATCGAGTTTCGAGTAGACAAAATCGAGTTTCGAGTAGAGAATATCGAGTTTCGAGTAGACAATATCGAGTTTCGAGTGGAGAAAAGCAAGCTTTTGGTAGCTTTCAGTAGACAATACTGAGTTCCAAAATTTAATGCGATCGCCCATTTTGAGGATGTCGGATATATTAGCACAATGATAAATTATCGCACATAAAACTCTAATGTTATGTTAATGTCTATACCGCGAGCAGAACAAAATTATAACTTTTTGATCGCATGTTTCCATAGTATGATCTATTTTAAGTTATATTTGTTATTCAATTCAACCGTTTCTCTATACAGAAGTAAATCCCCTAAGTATTTATTGTTTTGGCGTTTGACACGTATGAATTGACGTGACGTAAATAATGACGTATAAAATAGACGTATATATATAACGTGTAATTGACATTGAACGTACACAGATACTTACAGTTTTTGTTGTTCAAATGTTCGTTGATTCCTTTGAAGTTCAATGATTAATGTATTATTTACAAGTTGAGTATCAAGGAAATTGTTAAATGCTTGAATAAAACAATCAATAGATCTGCAGTAAGTTTAATCATGCTACTTTTTCACCTTGGTTTCTATAAGTTAACCGTTTACATGTGCACTCATGAATTTAGGGGCGAGGAGAGGCGTGTGGGTGTGTGTGTGGGTGGAGCGGGGGGGGGGGGGGGGGGGGGGGCATTTAGCATTTAGAATGTTTGCATTTCACATGTGTAAAATACGTGTGACAGGCCCATAGCCAGCCCTGAAATTTAACTGGGGCCAATCCCTTACTGTGGTGGTCTGCTGGCACGCACCCCTGCCCACCCACCCACAAAACGCCGGATCATTTTTTATTATTATTTCTACATGCAATTTCTTGCGTTTTAGGGCATATATCCAAGACAAGCTTTTCAGTTTTAAGATATGTGTTTATCAATAATATATTATTTATCGATATTGAGGTCGTTTATATGTAAAGTACATAGTCACAGGTAGCTGTATCAGTGTCGGGAACTAAACAAAAATAGATCTAGATCTATATAAAATAAAAAAAAAAAATGAACATGTTATTTGTTGAAAACAAACATTATCCTACTCTCCTTTGCATTGGTTATAAATTACTATTTAATATTCTGGAACGAAGTGGTAAATACGTCCGCTGACTAGGGAGCGTAACATTATCCCAGAGTACAGAGAACTACAATACTCTGGGATAATTTTTCCGGAAAACTTTAAATGTTTGTTTTCAACAAAGAACATGTTTTTTGTTTTTTAATTTTGTATCTATTTTTGTTTCGTTCCCAACACTGATACAGCTACCGGTGAACATAGTAAGTACATTCTCTCATTTTTACTAATGCAATGGCTCGGTGTTTTCCCCCTTTTTTTCTTCAGAAAATGCAATGCCTCGGTATGTCTCAGCGCAGCTAGTGACACCAAATCCACTTAGGGCACGATTATCTCCATTTAGAGCATGGCAAAGTGTACTGTTACAAAGATTTAGATATGCCAAACTTCGAGTTTCGAGTAGAGAAAGTCGAGTATCGAGTAGAGAAAATCGAGTTTCGAGTAGAGCAATTCGAGTTTCGAGTAGAGAAAATCGAGTCTCGAGTAGAGAAAGTCGAGTTTCGAGTAGAAAAAATCGAGTATCGAGTAGAGAAAATCGAGTTTCGAGTAGAGAAAATCGAGTCTCGAGTAGAGAAAGTCAAGTTTCGAGTAGAGAAATCGAGTTTCGAGTAGAGAAATTCGAGTTTCGAGTAGAAAAATCGAGTCTCGAGTGGTGAAAATCAGTTTTGAGAAGACAAATAATTGTAAGAATGGTGAGGAATACGGTAATTATATATTAAAATGTATCTGTATAAGACATGTAGTCATTAGTATTTTAGCAGTGAAAGAAGTAAAGTCAATACTAATAATTCTCCTACTCTTTTGCACTCTTCTTTTGTGATTGAAGTACACCATTTAATTGCATTTCTTAACACAGTCAAGTGAAACGTCACGCGCACTAATACTTATGTTTTCCTTAAGCGTTTGAACTCTCTAGAATAACATGTTCCCACGTTCTAGTAGAGCGTTCACACACTTTTGTAAAGCTTTACTATGCTGTAAAGCGTTCCCATGCTTTAACAGAGCGTTACAATGCTTTAGTAAACCGTATCCACGTTGTAGTAAAACATTCAAAAGCTCTATAGGTCCCACGTCCTTTCTCTTAGTAAAGCGTTTGAACGCTCTAGTATAAAATGTTCCAACGCTCTAGTAGAGCATTCCCAGCCATGCTTAAAGCTACACAGTATATATTTAAATTGGTAATAACTCATGAATAAGAATGAGTTACGTACGAAGTAGTTTCAAATCGACAAACAACCCAAACGTCGGTATATAAGCAGAAATCGATGCGTAAAATTTCACATTTTTATTTAGCCTCCGTACAGGTAAAGCCTCCTTTAGCATGTAACATCGATAAATATACGACTTCAGAATATGTGATAAAAGAAATAGTTGCCCGGAACGGGATTTGAACAACAGCCTTGCACTTGAAAATTTTGAAGGCTGTACGCTGAACCACTAGACCACGGCTATTTATTAGTATGTTGTAGCATTTTTAACACTAAATATGCATTACGTAATATCAAGCGCGCACACACAAACTCATCAAGCGCTAAATAACAAGTCGAGATCTGGTTGTTTTGAGGCGAAGTATTAGTTTCATATTGATAACATACAGTATTACACCATGTATATATAATTTACACGTGCAAGATGGACAACATATTTATTGATCGATCTTGAGTTTCGTTCAAATATGTTAAGTTATTTTGCCTCATAATAGATGGTAGCAGTATACTATTTTCTCCAGTAGCGTTATAGTTCAGTGGATAGAGTGCCGGACATGAAATCAGAAGGTCGTGTGTTCGAGCCCCGAAAGGGGCTAACTTTTTTTCTGTGAAAATTACTGTTACCTGTGTATAGGTACGATGTGCACTGTCGAAGTATATACAGTAAATGATTTCCTGCTCTGTATTTGCTCTTAACGTCTCTGACTTGAAATCACTTGCCCGTCACCGCTGTAGGTTCGGTCCCTCAGGGGCCTAGGAATCTTTATGTGAGGAAGCTATCCAGCTGGCTTGCGGAACGTCGGCGGTTCTACCCAGGTGCCCGCCCGTGCACGAAAATTTCCCGGAGGGGGCACCTTGGGTCTTCCTCCACCAATGGAAGCTGGAAAGTCGCCATATGACCTTAGCTGTTGGTGCGACTATAAAATCCAATTCAATCAATCTATATTTGCTCGCTTAAATACCCGATTTCGACATGAGCTGGTGAACATGGAGTTACAAATAAAGACACGCTCACAAAGAAGAAATCGATTGATATAGAGACTGTAGCTTTAAGTAAATATTTGTTCCCAGCATGTAGTAAAGCATATCCACATTCGCGGTGTTCTTTTTACCTTAATGCACATGGGACATTTCATATTTACCTGAAGCCTTTAATCCATAATTCCATAATCACATAATGCAGTTATCGGAGATAAAACAAGAAAAAAGGCTCCAAACGGCCAAATTAAATTGGAACGAAAACTTAACACGTTCACTTTTCATAATAATGTATGGAGGTGTTGGTACTGTCCACAATCACAATCCAGTTTGTGTGGACATACAGACAGAGGGACAGACAGACGGTGAGTAAATAAACATATAGTCCCCATGGTAATACACTGGTAGTGGACTACTAACAGTAAACGCTGCTTTGTAAATTAATTCAGAAATATTAATTTTAAAAGAATATATATTGAAGTACATATTATATATATATAATGTATGTGTATCCAACATCTGGTAGAACTGAAATATCCGGTCGGATCATTATGTTCATCAGAAATTTAGCCACATGCTGATAGCTTATATATATTATATACAAATGATTCTGTGAATCGTAGTTTCTCAGGAGAACAAATCTCGACCTTTATTTATTAATCCCAACCGATCATTGAAACCAATCTTTTGTTTGTCCTGGAGTAAGAGCACGAGTCGTCATTTTCTATATACTGTACAAAATAAACTTGGAAACTTGATGTTACTGTTACAAGGGCATATGTAAGGGTATTTATTAATAAGACATGTGATTATAGATAAAGATGAAAACACTTGGATACATCTCTGCTGCCTCCATATTTCCATTGCTGCTAATATTTGACTGTTTTCTGTTGGTAATTTTCTAACTTAGATTTTCTCTACTCGAAACTCGATATTGTCTACTCGAAACTCGATATTGTCTACTCGAAACTCGATTTTCTCTACTCGAAACTCGATTTTCTCCACTCGAAACGCGATATTCTCTACTCGAAACTCTATTTTCTCTACTCGAAACTCGATATTCTCTACTCGAAACTCGATCCTTAGAAAATGTGAAAACTGTACACATCTTCAACATGACACGATGAATACATCTGATAAAGGTCCATAGCGCTCTGATTTATATGTCTTTGAATTATTTTCCTTCAAGGTATCAGGTCTACACCAATGAAACGACGGGCGTATAAGCTCCGCTTGGCAATGCTCTTGTTGTTTTACCTTAATAGACATGGAACATTTCATAAAAAATACCTGAAGCCGTTAATCCATAATCACATAATGCAGTCATCGAAGATAGAACAACAAAAAAGACTCTAAACGGCCAAATTAAAATGGAAAAAAAACTTGCACGGGCATATTTCATAAAAATGTGTGGAGGTGTTTGTACTGTCCACTTTTGCGGACATACAGACAGAGGGACAGACAGACACAGAGCTTTTGAGGACATACAGACAGAGAGTAAATTAACTTATAGTCCCCCTGGTAATACACTGGTAGTGGATTAATAATAGTTAACGCTACTTTGTAAATGACTTCATAAATATATATTTTAAAGGAATCTATTCTTATATATATAATGTACGTGTATCCAACATCTGGCAGAACTGAAATGACCAATCTGATCAGTATGTTCAGCAGAAATTTAACCACATGCTGATAGCTTATATACTCGGTAAAAAAAGTTTTGGACCAGGGTATATAAAGTCATATAAAAATAAAACTAGTGGACAGAATTTAAGTATATTTTTTTAGTAACCAAGGCCTACCCTACTCGGTTAATTTGGTACCAGAAACATTAAATTCATAACAAGATTTGATTTTAAAAAAATATCGCGAACATACAAAGGGTCTGTAAAAAATGTTACAAAGTCCATAAAAAGTAACAGTTACGGACACATTCGAGTTACCAATAAAAAGATTATTATTTTTTTGCAAACTTTCATTGTAAACGATAATTATTGTTGATTGATAATAAGGGATAATAATAAAATCCGTCAACTGGTTTTCTTTTTATGCGCCATTATTTGCCCTGGTCCAAAACTTTTTTTACCGAGTATATATATATATATATTATATATTATAAATGATTCTGTGAATTGTAATTTATCCGGAGAACAAATATCGACCTTTAATTATCAAGAGTCAATTATCAATCCCAAACGATCATTGAAACTAATCTGTTTTTTTTTGTCCTAGAGTAAGATTACGAGTCATCATTTTTTATACACTGTACAAAATAGACTTGGAAACTTGATGTTACTGTTACAAGGGCTTATGTAAGGGTATTAATAAGACAGATGTGATTATAAGATAAAGACGAAAATACTTGGATACATGTCTGCTGCCTCTACATCATTGCTGCTCGTATGTGACTGTTTTCTGTTTGTAATTTGTAAACTTAGATCTTCGAAACTCGAAACTCGATATTGTCTACTCGAAACTCGAATTTCTCTACTCGAAACTCGATATTCTCCACTCGAAACTCGATTTTCTCTACTCGAAACTCGATATTGTCTACTCGAAACTCGATATTGTCTACTCGAAACTCGATTTTCTCCACTCGAAACTTGATTTTCTCTACTCGAAACTCGATATTCTCTACTCGAAACTCGATTTTCTCCACTCAAAACTCGATATTCTCTACTCGAAACTCGATACTTAGAAAATGTGAACCTCTTAATTTTTATACTAAAAAGGGTGACAGAGAGTATGCTGCCCTGTGGCACACCCATCTCCTGTTCATGGATGTCAGAGAGGGTTGAACCCATTCGGACACGAAACTGTCTATCCTCTAAAAAATTCTCTATACAAATTGCTAATCGACCTCTAAGACCAAGTTCATAAAGATCATTCATGATACCGTACTTCCATGCAGTATCGTAAGCTTTCTCCAAGTCAAAAAATATAGCGACTAGATGTTCTTTCTTTACGAAAGCTTCCCTAATAAATGATTCAAATCGAATGAGATTGTCTGTTGTGCCTCGTTGGCGCCGGAATCCACTTTGATACTTTGTTATCAGCTTGTTGGATTCCAGGTACCGCACGAGTCTATCATTAATCATTCGTTCCATGGTTTTACATACACAACTCGTTAAAGCAATAGGGCGATATTGGGACCGTATGATCCTTTCCAGGTTTGGGGACTGGAATAACGATTGCTTCCCGTCAAGAATCAGGGAAGTTTCCGGTCACCCAAACCTTATTAAATATATCAAGAAGTGTAGAGAGACAGGTTTCAGGTAAATGTTTTAATAATTGATAATGGATATAATCAGGACCAGTTGATGTATCATGAGCCTTTTTAAGTGATTCTCGAAGTTCTTTGAGAGTGAATAGTTTATTGTATTTCTCCAAATGTTTAGACTTGAAATTCAGCTTCTTCTGTCCTTTTAGTTTCTTATTTTTTAAATGATTAACAAACACTACCCCTTAAAAATAATGACAAAAATATAACAAGTTATGAACCGTTCCAATATCTAGCTGTTCAGATCTCTGTAGAGCATTTCAAGGTCACGGACCTCTTGTTTGCTAAATGCATTTGCAATTAGTACAAAAACTGCATATCGATTAACAACATATTTACGACCACTTCAAAAGTTTCATTTCGTGTTTTATGAACATAAATATGTTGCCAAAGAGATTCCTTTTCATTAAAATTTTAAACAGATGGAGACGAATCTAAATGGGATGTAGCATGTGTTGCTCTCTGATTGTTGTTCAATTACATGGAGTCTCTAAATAACATAATGTGTTAACGATTCATTAAACAACATTTATTTCAATTCAAACTGCGTGTGCGAATCTTTTTGATTACTTCCTAACGTGATTTATTTGTCTTTTGTTAATTTAGCGTTGTTAACGAACTAGTAAATATCTCCAAAAAGATTGGAATCAATCACGCTGCTTAGCAGCGGTGTCACTTATGCAACAACAACATGTTCATACATTACTCGTTGATGTGATGGAAGTAACGACTTTTTGTGGTGAAATAACACCTCAGTGGGGGTGTAAATTTACATCGAAGGTAAGAAAATGATTATTTGCGTGTTATTATTTATATATTCCAGGAGTGTGACATAGCGCAAGAAGTGGTCCATACATTTCCAATGTATCCCAGGTTTGCAATAGGGTAAGAGTGAGATTTGATGCACCCTAGAACCTGGTTTAGGGCTTATAAAATGAAAAATATCATTATATGACAATTTTAAGTCCGACCCCTACACCACATCGAAAACATGACATACCCACTTTAAAGAGATAAGCATAGCTAGCGAAAGATAATGTACCTTCAGCCCTTCTTATTGCATATTTCTTATGATTAGTCCCGGCAATTGAATTACTCGTCTAAATCATTTTAGAGCTGCATCAGACATTTAGAATGTGTTAAAATTTACGGCTTCCAAAGAAGATATAAAACAGATGCTATCAAATAGGAATGCCGCGAGTACGCAAATATCTATCAAAAGGAATGAGAGAATCAGAGCACTTTTATCACCGGACAAAAAGTGTTTATTAGTGTTGATATTATTAGTGTTTTTATTACACAACATCTAGGATGTTGACATCTGCATTTGCAATTATATATGTGTGTCTCGTGCTATACAAAACATGAAGGCAATACATTTATTTTTTAAATTGTTTATTCTTGATAATGTTTGTAGCATAACAGCTTGAAAACATCCAGGAGACATAACAACGACCTAACATTAAAACACTTCACATTTAAACACTTCAAACACTGCATGCTCTCGTATAAAATCAAATGTTCAACTTTTTAGATCACTTTGAACAATACATGTGTATCAGAAAATAACATGTTCAACTTTTCGTGATCACTTTAAACAGTGCATCAGAAAATAAAACGTTGAAATGTTTAACTTCTAGGCTGTAACATTGCAACACCATTTGCCGAAAATCAGCGATCATTTGATTTTAGGGCTATAGATTATTTAAAGTGACAAACGGCAATCTTGTAAGTAAGTTGACATTTGTATCAACCATTAAAATAATTTATTTATCCAGTATTGTTTTAAATTTAAACTTGCTTGCACATCAATTTTTTAAATACAATTTTTGAGTTTTCAATTTTCTTCGTTATTCTACCAAATGATTACATATATTAATGGTGGAATATATTCAACACTTAATAACATGACAGAACAGTTTGCTTTGAACTATCCTTATGATCAATATTAATGATTGCAAATATGCAAGTTGTGTAGAAAAACTAACTGGACACCTTGAGTTTTAAACAGATCAAGATTGGTGTGTGTCCCTTTAAAAATAGGCTCTGGATTTGGATAAAATGATTAATCATAGATCCAGAAGTATCCCATGTAAAATCTTTTGCATTTCACAGCTAAACTATCCGACATCATTTCTGGGTGAACAAATAACATTTGGCTGCATTTACAGTGCATAAGAATTGTCAGACCGAATGAAAAAATAATACTCCCGTGCCCTAAATTTAAGGGTTATTTTCTGAAATGAAAACACAGGTGCTGTACAAAATACAACGGTCCACAATAGCCAACTGCTTGACAATAACATCCCGCAAAGTATTGTACCAAAAGAATGAAGAATTTGAAAAACAAAAGCGTCCTTCAAAGTATGAGGTGAACAATTAACAAAATAAAGTGGTGGCCATATAAACTTTTAAACAAATCATTACTGACTCCCCTCATCTTGTAATGCAAATTATTTCCAACAAACTGGTTAAAGAGTTATATCCTGATGGTCAACTCTCGGGAATTATTTATCATACATAATTATTTAAGTATTAGACATAATTCGAATTATGTATCGTACTGTATGTATCAGACATAATTCATTTACGTATCATACATAAATAAGT
Organism: Cyrtodaria siliqua; assembly: GCA_037043455.1. Taxonomy (NCBI): domain Eukaryota; kingdom Metazoa; phylum Mollusca; class Bivalvia; order Adapedonta; family Hiatellidae; genus Cyrtodaria; species Cyrtodaria siliqua. Next base: position 14,753 of record JAWPHD010017924.1, read on the forward strand.
ATGTATCATATACATAACTCCAGATTTCTGACCCTCCTGGTACACCATACAGTTAGTAGATCTAAAGATTATAATAGGCCTGGCCGGTCTCGTCGTAAGACACATCTGATTGGCGACTGGATGGTCGGTCCTGTTGCGTATTATGCTGTGGAGATGGCTCAGCCCACTCTGTACCAAACGATGTGGATGGCATATTGCCTGGAGTTGCGTTTGGAGTGTTCATTCTTCCAAGGATCATTTGGTACCGTTCTTCACGTTTCTGTCACTCTTCGGATTCTAGTCTCGGTTTTTCTAGTTCTATTTTCTTCAGTTTGGCATCAACCCTTTTGCTCTCTAAAGACAACATGGCTGTTTAAAATTTACTGTTGCTCTGTAAATCCTGCCATGACAAATCCCAAAGAGGTCTCCAAACGCGATTTCCTTGTCTTCTTTTCTGATGGCTTTTTGTTTTTCTGTTCTGCACTATTCTCACGTTGTTTCTTCTAATCCTTTGTTCCTTTCTCTCCTGTCTTTCCCTCAGTTAGGTTGTTCTCTTCCTTCTTTTCGTTATCGCCTATCTTTCTTTTTGCTGGGTTGTCATTCATCTCAACGTCATCATTATCTTCCTCCACCACAGACTACCCTTGTCAATCGTCAGGGATACCTGTAATAGACGGAATTGTATATACCCGTGACTTAATGGCGAAGCTATAGTTCTTCCCATCTTGTATTAAACTGCAGAACTTTATTGAAAGTGAGTGTTTTTGGACTTTATTCAGGAAAGAGCTTTTGATGAAATTTCAGGATAATTGATGAAATTTAATGAACTTTTAGGATTTTAGGACTCTGGACATATTGGACTCTTTATTCTAAAACTTAACAACATTTTGTAACAAGAGCACCGTCTAGCGGGGCATAAACGCCCCTCGTTTCATTGCCGTATAGCTAATACTTTGAAATGTATTACACTTGTAAAAAGGCAACATTAAGTTCCATATTAAACCTTTTTCAAAGAGATATCATTCAAAACGTATGATTCAAAGAGTTATGAGCTCTTTCATTGGATTACATTGAAGATGAATACACAGTTAATGGCAAGGCTAAGTTCCAGGTTAAACTTTATTCAAAGGGATACAATTCCAAAAAACATGAACCAGAGGTTATGGGCATTCATAAGATATATTCACTGTATCATGCTTAATATGTGTGCACAGTTTTATTGTTATAGACATTATACCTTGAAAGTTATTGGCAGGGTTATGTTCCCGGTTAAAACTTTGAAAAAAGGGAATACTTTTTAAAAAACTTGATTCAGAGTTATGGGCCTTTATAAGATATATCATTGGAGAAACCAACATTTATTTTTCCCCATTCAATAACAACAATGTTAAAATGTCAGACGGTAATGATTTCAAGCAACTTCAACTCAAGTATGGATAATGCTGCAGTGTAACTTTTATGTAGAAAAATAGTTTTCCACTTGAAAACCACCAGAAAGGGTGGAACAGAAAGGTGGGTCGCAAGACATGTAAGGAAGATCCTGCTTGTTTACTAAACATGTTAATGGTACAGCTGTTTTCATTGATGGTTGGTCACATAGTATATGCATAGATTCGAAATTTGGAAACTGTTCATCAATAATCCAGTAAACCTTTCTTATACATACATACAACAACAAAATCGAATAAAAAAATGGCTATTTTCCCCTACTTATAATGCTCATGTACAAAAAAGGAGGGATTACGTTTTGTGTCGACAGCGTAGCATGACAGACACTTAGGGTCTCACACCTCAAATAATTTTCCCATAGGGTTACTGTACAGCATTTTCCAATATCTGAGCTTCAAAGCTGGGCAGCAGACATTGTTGTTGGTTTAATATCTTCAGTATAGCCAAGACCAGTAATTTAAAACAATAAAATACATAAATTAGCCAAGTTTGTTTTATTCTCGATCATGTTTATGGGACCCCTATGGAAAATACAAAATTAATCTAGCTGAATATATGGTTCAAACACGTCTGAAATGTGAATGAAACCTCATATCAATATGGGATTTTTTGTAACATCTGTCTTTTACATTGCATATGTATTCTAAAGCACAGAAAAAAAACTATTTTTCAAATTAAAAATTGCTTAAAATTGAGAAAAAAATAGAATTATTTTCTGTTTTCCTTTTGTCTCTTGGTCCGTGAGCTTTCAGGGGAGATAATAAGAGATACGAGACCGGAAGGGTCATTTTGCCTGTCGTCCGTCGTCGTCGTCCGTCACACTTTAACCTGCAACCTAACATTGGCGATAACTTGAAAACCTATGTTCATAAAACTTCGCACACATCTTCATCTTAACCCAAGGAATGTTGTTACACATGTCCAATAACTCTGACTTTCATTTTGGCAGAGTTATGCCCCTTTTCATAAAACTTCAACCTGCAACCTAACCTAGCTCATAGTGTGGCAAAATATTGACCTATGATCATAAACCTGTATACAGTTCTTTCTTATCAATTATCCAGTGCTGCAGATGTATGCCCGTTTTTCATAAACGTAAATACTTAAAAAACCTGCACTATTGAAGGATTGCACCCCATGTCTTTAAATGTATAGTTAGATTGTACTTGCTGAAATAATCACAGGCGACACAAGTGTTCTGCGGAACACCCTTCTAGTCATTGTAGAAAGTATATTTGACCACACCTCGGAGGCTTAACTTCAACTGGTGGTGGTAAACCTGGATCATGCTGAAGATGCGTGCAAGTTTCATTGTTGTACACCTAATACTGTGAAAATTATTAGCCAAAAAAAACCGTAACGTTAAGTTTCAGGTTAAACCTTTTTTCAACGGGGTTTAAATGAGATGTATTCGTAGGATCATTCTGAAGATGTGTACAAATTGTACAAAGTTTCATTGTTGAAGGTCTTATATTTTGAAAGTTGTTAGCCACAATCGGCTGTCAAGTAAAAATTAAGGATGGATGGACGGACAGACGGATGGACAACGACATGTACGTATATATAAAACATTAAAAAGAAATATAAAAAGATCGGACAGGGAAAGTAGCATTCAAGGAGGACAGTCAACCACAAAACACAAAAACAAACACGCAAACAGAAAAACAAGAAGGCAAAAGCAATAATAAATGCAAACGACATCACAAACACAAAAGAGTAAATTGTATTTGGTTTATTTTATTGAAACTGCTCATTTATTTATGGTAATATGGTAACAAGACATATTTTCTTGACTTTAAGGTAACATAACATCATCTTCTGTGTTGCTGTCATCATCTTTTTGTGTACTTTCCGCGCTCGTGTCTTGTGTATTGTCTTCAGTGTCATTGTCCGCGTCATCCGCATGTGATTGTGGAAATATTCTCTTTCTGCTCACAAACTTTTATTCTCTACGTTTATAACACTATTTCTATTATAAAATCAATGATAATTTCAAACACAATTCTAACGAAGATAATGAAGCATAATACAGTTCAGTTAACATCCAGATCCTACCTTAAAACTCTGCCAAAAACTGACTGAATGCATGCCGCTTGGGATTTGTCAGTTGACAATAAACTCCATTCAATTAAACCGTTACTCGGAGAATGGCGTCATTCTAGTAGACCCATTCGTCGAGAAGAAGTTGTCCTAGCCCGGTGCAGGATACGGCATATACGTTATACTCATTCATATTTATTACAAGGTGAGCAATTACCAGAATGTATACCCTGTTTTACACCTTAACGGTCAAACATATCTTGTTGGAATTTTTAGATTTTTTTCCTATGCGGCAAAGGTACTACACAGTTAATACTATGAAAGAGGTATTTGATACTATAGATTTTAGTCTTGTTTTATATTTCCTGAAAGAAATCAGACTTTATCAATCATTATAATATGTTCTTATATACATGTATATTTACTTGTTTACACACCCGTTGACGGGCATTTGTTGACTTACATAATTATATACATTTATATTACTACCATAGCATGCCTTAATTGTAAAAATGTTTATCTTTATATAGTTACATTTGTTTTATTTACTATTTCATTTCTTTATCTTTTATTAGTTTTTGAGTACAATATGACCTATTTATGTGTCGACGTGCCGTAAAACACCATTCATTCATTTATTGCATGCGTGCGGCCTGTTTTAATAGGGGCTTTATTCTAATGAATATTAAGGAGTTAGCATGTAGGCCATTGCTAAGCTTTAACCTAGATGCTGCATCCCAGTAAAACGTTTGCCATCAGCAGTCATAAAATATTTAGCAGGCATATACCTGTGCTATGTAAATGACACTTAGCATGCACCGAGGAACCTACATCTGATACATTGAATACTAAACTAATCAAACTAATACAATATGTTAACCTCATAACAGAAATCATAACAATATACACTGATGGCAAAGACGTATGGGAACGGTGGCCACTTTAATGCATTAATCAATATTCTCAACATCTGGTATATTTATGATGGGCTCAGGGAGTACCATACCACAGGCAGTGGCCTTCAAAGGCAAGACAGTCCGCACCCCCTACCCGGGCCTTCAAAGGCAAGACAGTCCGCACCCCTACCCACTTACCGCTAGAGTTATGCAATATACATCAAAGCAGCATGAATACTTGAGTCGACGATTTGAGAAAAAACTACTTTTGTCTAAACATATACATCAAAGCAGCAAATAATTTTGTCTAAAAACAAAAAACAAAAATGTTTTCAGCTGCTTGTGAAAAAAGAAAATTGTTAAAAATTGTGTCCATAACAAATGTTTGTCAGAAGGGGTGGGGATGGTGTAAAAGCCCAGGCCCCTCACTCAGGATCTAATGGTTGCGTGGGGTGTGGGGCATGCAATATACATCAAAGCAGCATGAATACGTGAGTAGACGATTTGAGAAAAAAAATAGTTTTGTCTAAAAACAAAAAACAAAAATGTTTTCAGCTGCTTGTGAATAAATAAAATTGTAAATTGTGTCCATAAAAAATGTTTGTCAGAAATGGGGGGGGGGGGGGGGGGAGCCCAGGCCCCTCACTAAGGATAAAATGGTTGCTGCCTAAGTAATAAAGGCTCATGAGGTCACAAAGTAACTGCCTTGTTCGTTATAGAATAGTTCATGGCGGGGTTTGTTTATTAACACTGTCCCGTTTTAATGGGATGACAATAGGGTAAGTGTGAGGTTTGGTGCACCCTAGAACCTGGTGTAAACCCCAAGCGACATTTTTTACCACTGACCGTTCCAAGGCGGTAGCTTATTGTCAACTCTTTTGTGTTTGTGATGTCTTCTATTGCCTTTTATTCATTTATATATATAGTTGTTATTTGTATCAGTGTGTGTTTGTGGTTGACTATCGTCCTTAAATGTTGATTTTCCTGTTCGATTTTTATATGTATATTGAATGTGTGTTTTTGGTTGACTGTGAAAGCTTCATTTCCTGTTCGACTGTTATACCTACTTTAGTGTGAATGAATTAATCTTCGAATATCTATCTAAAGACATTAAGAAACATTTTTTGACCAAACCTAACGATTTTCTAAAATAGTCTGCGCGCCATCTTTCCGGTCTGCATGCAAACCCATGATTAGCATTCAAAGTTAAAGAAAGGAGTTATTCGTAATGTAGTTTCAATTGTTAAACGCCGACGTTGTTGGTATTCATTTCTATTAAAACACGTTTATTTGGCATCTATCAATGCCCAGTAGCGTCTGGAACATCTTTATTCTGAATGCAATATGTCTGAAGTGTTCCAATGATTCAGTATTAACAATAAAAAAGGTTGACGTTAAAGCGATAAATTGCGTTCATTGAACGGGTCTCGTCATCTTTGCAGAGCTGTACAATTTACTGTCACAAAACAATTACATAGACGTCTATGCAAATAAACGATGTGAACACCGTAAGGAAAGCCTATAGATATAATGCAACTATTTATATATGGAGAAAATTGCAAACAGTGTAGCAGATTCGAAACCAAGAACTGTTCCTTTAGAGCGACAACTAAGCGCCTTCGGCCAATTAGTCAAAGTGTCAAAGATCAAAGTGAACAACTAAAGAGTCGAAGTGCGCATGCCGGAACACGTGTTAACACTTCGGATAACCTTGGGAGTTTTCGTGAGTTACTTAGAGTATGTACTTTTAAGTATGAAGATATTTACGAATTATACCACCTCAAGCGTACGGTATATCCCCGTAGAAAACTGCCAGAACGCAAGAATTTATGCATTTATGATAAATCAGTTTTATGTGAGATAATAAAATTCATAATCATGACTCTAAAGGTTGGATCATCGAATAGAAAAAGGTTCTGAGTAATATACATTTTATTCACATTTCATAAATTTAATAACGTACCACATATTTATTAATTTAAATGTTCTCCTAATATTCATCTTATGTGTATAATAATACAAAACCGACGTCGCCTTTTTATGCCTCATAACAAAAGTGACACGACATATAAGTTAACCTTCGTCCTTACGAACCATTAAGTTTTACATGCATTCAAGGTTTTGGTTCGGCAATTCCTTTGATATCAGCAGCCGTATTTCACATATTTTCATCTAATTGAAGTAAGAATTGCAGTATGAATGACGTTCACCTATTTGTTTCGCACTTTGCTTTTACTCAAAACTCAATACATATTTCATACGTCATACACACTTATTATAACTTGACAGCATCACGTTCATGCAGTCCATATATACATCTACATATTAATTGTAATAACAAGAGGTCAATGACCTTGAAGCTCTACTGATTGATTTTGATTTCAGGAAGTAGTCGCTACAGACTTGTTTTTTTGAAAAATTATTTTTAGCCGTGGCGGCCATCTTGAATTTCCGGCCGACCTGAAATTTTGCTAGGATCAATTAGACATCAAGAGCAACATACCTGTGAAGTTTCATGAAAATCCGTCAAGCAGTTTCAGAGGAGTAGTCGCTACAAGTTTTCATTATATAACTCTATGTCAACAAAGATGGCTGCTGACAGCCATGTTTAACATTGAATCAAAACGATTTTTGACAAGGACCAACATCATGTCATGCTGATCATTTTAGAAAAAGTCCTATATCAATATCACTTATAGTTTTCAAGAAGTAGTCGCTACAAACTTGTATTTTAAAAATCTATTTTTAGCCAGGGCGGCCATCTTGAATTTCCGGCCGACCTGAAATTTTGCTAGGATCAATAAGACATGAAGAGCAACATTCCTGTGAAGTTTCATGAAAATCCGTCAAGTAGTTTCACAGAAATAGTTGCTACAAGTTTTCATTATATAACTCTATGTAAACAAAGATGGCCGCTGGCAGCCATGTTTAACGTCGAATCAAAATAATATTTGAATCTGATACATCATGTCATGCTGATCATTTTACAAAAAGTCCCATATCAATATCACTTATAGTTTTCAAGACGTAGTCGCTACAAACTTCTTTTTTAAAAAATCTAATTTTAGCTATGGCGGCCATCTTGAATTTCTGGCCGATCTGAAATTTTGCTAGGATCAATTAAACATTAAGAGCAACATTCCTGTAAAGTTTCATGAAAATCTGCCAAGTAGTTTCAAAGGATTAGTCGCTACAAGTTTTTACTATATAACTCTATGTAAACAAAGATGGCCGCTGGCAGCCATGTTTAACGTTGAATCAAAACAATTTTTGACAAGGACCAACATCATGTCATGCTGATCATTTTACAAAAAGTCCAATATCAATATCACTTATAGTCTTCATGTAGTAGTCGCTACAAACTTGTATTTTGAAAATCTATTTTTAGCCATGGCAGCCATCTTGAATTTCCGGGCGACCTGAAATTTTGCTAGGATCAATTAGACATCAAGAGCAACATACCTGTGAAGTTTCATGAAAATCCGTCAAGCAGTTTCAGAGAAGTGGTCGCTACAAGTTTTCATTATATAACTCTATGTCAACAAAGATGGCCGCTGACAGCCATGTTTAACATTGAATCAAAACGATTTTTGACAAGGACCAACATCATGTCATGCTGATCATTTTAGAAAAAGTCCTATATCAATATCACTTATAGTTTTCAAGAAGTAGTCGCTACAAACTTGTATTTTGAAAATCTATTTTTAGCCAGGGCGGCCATCTTGAATTTCCGGCCGACCTGAAATTTTGCTACGATCAATAAGACATGAAGAGCAACATTCCTGTGAAGTTTCATGAAAATCCGTCAAGTAGTTTCACAGGAATAGTTGCTACAAGTTTTCATTATATAACTCTATGTAAACAAAGATGGCCGCTGACAGCCATGTTTAACGTCGAATCAAAATAATATTTGAATCTGATACATCATGTCATGCTGATCATTTTACAAAAAGTCCCATATCAATATCACTTATAGTTTTCAAGACGTAGTCGCTACAAACTTCTTTTTTAAAAAATCTAATTTTAGCTATGGCGGCCATCTTGAATTTCTGGCCGATCTGAAATTTTGCTAGGATCAATTAAACATTAAGAGCAACATTCCTGTAAAGTTTCATGAAAATCTGCCAAGTAGTTTCAAAGGATTAGTCGCTACAAGTTTTTACTATATAACTCTATGTAAACAAAGATGGCCGCTGGCAGCCATGTTTAACGTTGAATCAAAACAATTTTTGACAAGGACCAACATCATGTCATGCTGATCATTTTACAAAAAGTCCAATATCAATATCACTTATAGTCTTCATGTAGTAGTCGCTACAAACTTGTATTTTGAAAATCTATTTTTAGCCATGGCAGCCATCTTGAATTTCCGGGCGACCTGAAATTTTCCTAGGATCAATTAGACATCAAGAGCAACATACCTGTGAAGTTTCATGAAAATCCGTCAAGCAGTTTCAAAGGAGTAGTCGCTACAAGTTTTCATTATATAACTCTATGTCAACAAAGATGGCCGCTGACAGCCATGTTCAACATTGAATCAAAACGATTTTTGACAAGGGCCAACATCATGTCATGCTGATCGTTTTAGAAAAAGTCCTATATCAATATCACTTATAGTTTTCAAGAAGTAGTCGCTACAAACTTGTATTTTGAAAATCTATTTTTAGCCAGGGCGGCCATCTTGAATTTCCGGCCGACCTGAAATTTTGCTAGGATCAATAAGACATGAAGAGCAACATTCCTGTGAAGTTTCATGAAAATCCGTCAAGTAGTTTCACAGGAATAGTTGCTAAAAGTTTTCATTATATAACTCTATGTAAACAAAGATGGCCGCTGACAGCCATGTTTAACGTCGAATCAAAATAATATTTGAATCTGATACATCATGTCATGCTGATCATTTTACAAAAAGTCCCATATCAATATCACTAATAGTTTTCAAGACGTAGTCGCTACAAACTTCTTTTTTAAAAAATCTAATTTTAGCTATGGCGGCCATCTTGAATTTCTGGCCGATCTGAAATTTTGCTAGGATCAATTAAACATTAAGAGCAACATTCCTGTAAAGTTTCATGAAAATCTGCCAAGTAGTTTCAAAGGATTAGTCGCTACAAGTTTTTACTATATAACTCTATGTAAACAAAGATGGCCGCTGGCAGCCATGTTTAACGTTGAATCAAAACAATTTGTGACAAGGACCAACATCATGTCATGCTGATCATTTTACAAAAAGTCCAATATCAATATCACTTATAGTCTTCAAGTAGTAGTCGCTACAAACTTGTATTTTGAAAATCTATTTTTAGCCATGGCAGCCATCTTGAATTTGCGGGCGACCTGAAATTTTGCTAGGATCAATAAGACATCAAGAGCAACATTCCTGTGAAGTTTCATGAAAATCCGTCAAGTAGTTTCAGAGGAATAGTCGCTACAAGTTTTCATCATATAACTCTATGTAAACAAAGATGGCCACTGGCAGCCATGTTTAACGCCGAATCAAAAAAATGTTTGACTCTGATAACCATCATGTCATGCTGATCATTTTACAAAAAGTCCCATATCAATATCACTTATAGTTTTCAAGTCGTAGTCGCTACAAACTTCTTTTTTAAAAATCTATTTTTAGCTGTGGCGGCCATCTTGAATTTCTGGCCGATCTGAAATTTTGCTAGGATCAATTAGACATTAAGAGCAACATTCCTGTAAAGTTTCATGAAAATCTGTCAAGTAGTTTCAAAGGAGTAGTCGTTACAAGTTTTTACTATATAACTGTATGTAAACAAAGATGGCCGCTGGCAGCCATGTTTAACGTTGAATCAAAACGATTTTTGGCAAGGACCAACATCATTGATCATTTTAGAAAAAGTCCTATATCAATATCACTTATAGTTTTCAAGAAGTAGTCGCTACAAACTTGTATTTTGAAAATTTACTTTTAGCCGTGGCGGCCATCTTGAATTTCCGGCCGACCTGAAATTTTGCTAGGATGAATTAGACATCAAGAGCAACATTCCTGTGAAGTTTCATGAAAATCCGTCAAGTAGTTTCAGAGGAATAGTTGCTAAAAGTTTTCATTATATAACTCTATGTAAACAAAGATGGCCGCTGGCAGCCATGTTTAACGTCGAATCAAAACGATTTTCGACAAGGACCAACATCATGTCATGCTGATCATTTTAGAAAAAGTCGCATATCAATATCACTTATAGTTTTCATGAAGAAGTCGCTACAATCTTGGTTTTTAAAAACCTATTTTTAGATCTGGCGGCCATCTTGGATTTCACATCAACATGAATTTTTGCTAGGATCAACTAGACTTCATGGGCAACATTTCTGTAAAGTTTCATGAAAATCCATTCGGTAGTTTCAGAGGAGAAGTCGCTACAAAAAAAAGTTTACGGACAGACGGACGACGGACGCCGCACCACGGCATAAGCTCTGCTGATCTCTGATCAGTAGAGCTAAAAACTCTGGTTTCTCTATCTTTTTTTACACAACTGATAGCCCCTATTTCGGGCATTCGGTTCCCAAAAACTGTAGTTTTTGTATCATTTTCTACGCAATTGATGACCCCCATGCGGGGCATTCGTTTAACAAAACTGTAGTTTCTCTATCTTTATGCAGTTTATAATCCCTATTCGGCATTCGTGTACCATGACACTGTTGATTTTATATACACATTGAACTATGGATCGTAGAAACTGTTGATTTCATATAAACATTGAACTATGGATCGTAGAAACTGTTGATTTCATATAAACATTGAACTATGGATCGTAGAAACTGTTGATTTCATATAAACATTGAACTATGGATCGTAGAATAATTACATTCGCATTGACAGAACAAATAATGTTCAGAGTGGAAGTCTGCAAACTGTGTCAGGCATAGTTAAGTTTTTAATTTCAAATGTGCTGATCCAAAGATTAGAACCGCCAACATGCTAAACAGATCTAAAATCTCATACATATTCATGGCAGTCAGTATTGACACTTCCGTCATCGACACTTTTTCGTTACTATAAAGATGTCGGTGCAATGACATGGCATGTTAAACAAGCGTTTTAATGGATGTTTTTTTGATAATCAAATTGAACGTGTCCACAGATAAGCATGATTCAGGTTTCATTTTCATTTATTGTCTCAAACTAACCTATCTGGAAACACAATCAAATATTTTAATATTCGAATCCCTAGGGACTTGAGTATACGACGGCGTTCAAACAGTTAGGCTATGTCACCACGCAATTTGTAATAACGACGCAATTTGTATTAAACAAAAATAAAGTTCATGCAGAGATATATTATAAGTCAACTTTCGGATTTGCGTCACTCCGACATGTTAAGTCGACGAAATAGTAATGAAAAATTTAAATGTTCATTCTTCCGACGAAGTATAGATATAGATATAGTTGTCTATAGATATATTACGAGTCAACTTTCGGAATCGAGCACCAAAATGATATATAGGGTCCTATAGAAACCACAACGTCCGAACGCAATGGCATCGTAGGTCCGCACTGTACTGCAAACAAGGACTTGAAACTACAATGAAAGAGACAAAAAACAACAGAAAGGGTGGTGAAGACAGGGTTACCGACTTGGAACGGGCAGGGCAGTAAGCAATAAGGCCTACCCACTCCCCTATAATTCCGTATATACAAAGTGTGTGCCGAGCCGACAACACGTATGCGTGAGACACCGACAACGGTATTTGTTTCTGGCCGAATTGTATAGGTTTCTCTCCATGAAGATGAAAATGTTGATGCCCGTTTTGTTTTGTTTGTTTTTTATCAATAATACATGTGATATTGGACCTAACATGGTATGTATTAATGTTTATTATATGCTTACTTCATATTAAGACTTCCGAAAACTTACTTACCCACATTTATTTGATTACTAAAGCAAAATCTCACGTGTTGCTTTGATTTGCTGAAGTACGTTAATTTATACCATTTCAAGCATAATTAATATTGAGATAATTAATATTGATATATGCATTAATATTAGAATGTCATAATAGTTTTTTTGTCGGTGAAAAGTAAAACTACGTAGAATTTTGATTTTTTAAATGTATTGGTTTCTAGCAGAGGATGTATTGGTGCACAAACGAAGCCACGTTTATATGTATTGGTTCATGTCTGAAGTCATTCTTACATTTCAGGATGAGGAAACGATTTGCAGCTACTGTCGTTCTTCATTTACAACGACGAATGACGCAATATTGCACTGCGTCGAAGCGCATGAGGAGAAAAATGTTTCCATTTTGTGGCCAAATGCCCTTGACGGTGGTCTAACATATCAGAGAAGCACGTTTAATCTAAAAGGAAAGAATATAATTGGCAATAGACAAAATGTTAAGTTTAATACAGAAACTGGAAAATTGCAAGTACCAACGAAATAGAGCACTGACAGCCCTGTGCGAAAGATCTTGAAAGTAAACACACCAACAAATTCCGCCCACAAGCAGTTATTTAGTGAAAATGTGCCAATGGTAAGTACTCTTTTTGAGCATTCGGACATGTTAGAAGAAACGATGATTTATGGAGACACAGATTCAGAAAATAGTGGTCCAGTACTTTTAACTACATACAATATCTCTTTATCTGATGTTACTGCTCATCTTGCAGAGCACGATCACCTCAACGACTGGGTGGCATTCTTCAATCTTGTCGATACTGGACAATTGAAGATGTTCGCGCTATGAGGTATACACCAGAAGTGAAAGAGTTCTGGTCAGTTGGCCAGTCTCTATTTCGCGCTAAATTTCTTAGATTTATGGGTTGCTACAAAACGATTTCTCAAATTAATGAATATGGGGAGAAGTGTGAGAATACTATGAATAAAACTGATATAGCAATGATGAATTTTGCATGCCCAAATGCAGTGATATTAAATGACCAGAAGAAACAATTCAATATCGAATGTAGTAGACCCGGCATTATAGATTCAAATATTAAAGCTGTATCTGCCAATAATGCAGCAGAAAATAAGTCCTATAATCTATGTCTGGACGGAAAAAAAATAACAGCAGGATTTGGAAAGAATCTAGGAGAGGTAGACTTATTTGGACATGAGTCAAAGCCAACTCTCACGGTAAAGGTAAATCGATTAGAAGTTGAGCTTCTTACTATCCACCAAACAAGAGAGGAAATTTGTAAATGGATGGAAAGAGATGGAACTTCAGTTTCGGAGTTAAACACAGATAATAAGCTGTTTCTCCATGGAAAAATGGTTGATATCCTGTCAGTTAATTCAGAAAGAATTGAGGAAATACGATTTTTTAAAGTTAACAGATAAATAACTTTAGACAAACTTCTTAAAATGGCGAGTGAGCCATGGCAAAAATCAAAATACAGCTTTGCAATCAGCAGTATTAAAACACAAATGCATGAGATAAATAGGTGCATAAATGACGCTGTGGAATTAAATGGCAAACTTGGACTAGTTGCAGCTGCATGCAATGATGTAGAAACAAATTTCTGTTATGAAAAAATAGTGGATCTTCAATGTCAAGAAAATTATGTTTGTATAAAGTCCACAATGCTCACACAAAATCAATCAGAATTTCATATTCCAACACATCTTGTGAAGCAAAGAAGTGAGAAATGGCACAATGAAAGACAAAAGGCAAAAGTAACCGGAAGTTCAATATTCCGAGCATTGGGTTTAAGCACACTGAAGGAGCAAGCAGCAAGCTCACTATGATAAAGTGAAAGATGGGAGCAAGAAGGAAACTGAAGTTACCGACAGTACAAGAGATGCTATGAGACATGGCGTCGAAAACGAAATCAATACAGTAGGGACATTGGTAGCTAAAATATTACCTGTATTCTCACCATCTGTACATTTTCACGAAGAAGGATATTACAAGTTGCCCAGTGATACAAATCCTGACTTTTTGATTGTAAGTCCCGATGGAAGCTGCCGTGATGGGGATCGTGTGGTACACGCTGTAGAAATCAAATGTCCGGTGCCTGGTAAAAAGTTCACACCGGACGTACACTACAAAATACCCAAATACAATGTCACTCAAATATTGGCTGAAATGGCTGCATTGAATTGCAATAGTCTACTGTATCTGTCTTGGACATCTGAGAGTACAACAGTCATGAGGGCGTTATTTGACAAGAATTTATGGGAGCGCATGAATTCAGAATTAATTGACGTATACGACAGCAAAACTGAAAGTTCTCGACCATCCAGAAAACGACCGATCGTAAAAGATCTTCTCAAAGATATTCAAAACTATATAACATAAAAAGTATCACTTTTGTGTGAATTACCTTCCGCTATGAGTGTCATATGTTCTCACGAAAGCATCGCGGAAAACTACAATGAATTGACCTTTTCTCATTCAAGAAGTAATGGCGATCTTGTTAAGCTTCAGATGGAAACAGCCATGAAGAATGCACGGCTGAGTGTTCAGTTATTAATGAATATGATATCAAAGGCAAACCAGTGTGTGAAGGAATTGTATAACATACTCAGAACACCCGCCAAGGAAGTGATTGTGGCTGTCTTATCAGATCTTGATCGAACATACGGTCCTAATAGCATCCACGGCGTACCGATAGCATATGGTCTATCGGGATATAGTTTAAAAGTAGAATCTATGAGGTCAATAATGGAAAATATAATAGAAGCATGCTACAAGAATGGCATTGCGGTAAAATCTTTATCAACTGACGGGCAGTTCTATCGCATATCCGTAAGAGATGCACACGACCAGCCTCTTACGTTGTTACAGGTTGCCAAAGATACATGGGAAAGGGTTAAAAAGATACCCAAACTGGAACAAGTACAGCAACTAATGAATATGAACTCCGAAAAATATGACTCTATTGCCGCCATTTGTGATGCTTTAGATTTTGATCTGAAAAGCTCTGATGTACAAAATGACTCCTTCAAAGGACCAATCGTTGTTAGAAAATGGAAAAATAGACCGTGGCCCAAATTGTACAATCCGAGAAAACTCGATGAACTTGTGAAACGAAAGGCAAAAAAGAACTCTACTAACAACGACAGGTTAGACACAACATATCTTGCGAATATGCCATCAGAGGCTGCCAATACTTTGTGTAACGAAATCGGTGACGATCTTATCGGTTCAGAAAACGAAGAAAATAGTTCCAGGAACGAGCTAGACAATATAGAGACAACCGGAAAAGAACATAGCACAGATATGCGGATTGACGACGATATGGGGAGCAGCGAACTGAATAGGAGCAGCCTGGTAAGCCTGGCATACGCGTTGATTTTGAAGAGGAAATATTGGCAAAAATTGTGATTGATTTGACACAACTTGATACCGACAGGAAGAAACCTAAGTGGAAAACCCTTGATGCCAACAAAATGAAAGGAATGCTTTCAGCTGAACCATCCGTCGTGTTGAGGAAATTTTCCAAAAGTGAACTAATTGCATGTGGAATGCACTTCCGAGACCGTATAGAGGTTGTGACATTTGACCGCATGACGAAGACTGACTTTGCCAATGCGTTTTCAAAGATATTTGGCCCTAAGACAGTCATCGTTTCAAATAAATCCCCTCAAAAACTCAGAAAAATTCTTAAGAGATTTTTTGTCCAAACAAGTTACTAAAGAAGCGCTCAATGCAATAACAGCTACACGAATCTTTCTTGAAGAAGATCTACCACGCTGGCGGCAAAACGCAGCGTTTAAGGATGGGATTTACATCGGGGATTTGAAGAAGCAATACGTGTGGTACAGCCAACCCGAGTTCTTTGCAAGTACTTGAGAATATATGGTGTATCTACTCGATTGTCACCACCTTTTTGTGAATGCGAGATCTTACGTTTATCAGCATGGAATATCAGGACTGGATATAAATAAGGACGTATAGATATCTGTGGCTGAGTCTAGTGATAGTATTGAAACTGGATTAAATCGAGCTATTGTTGTTGACCTAATAGATAGGCAGTCAAATGCGATAGCGCAAATAGTTTTTGGCGAGAAGGTGGAACAGAAGATGGTTGAGTTAGGATGGTTAAAAGAAGCAAATTTTTGTAAGATAATAAGGGAGTGGTACATGGCCGAAGATGAGCCTGGTTTAAGAGTTGAAACAAGACATACTCAAAGGATGAACATGCGGAATCTGTTATTAGACTCCGTGGATTTTGCCGACTTTCCTCCACCAGGATCGCACGTAGCAGGGATGTCTATAGTCATGTTCGAGGGGATTTTAACCAACATTGATCGGCGTTACCAACTCCATGCTATTGTCCCATGCAATTCATATAATGTGCGTGCGCCAAACACACTTGCGGTAGAGAACTTATTTAGTGGATTTTAAGAGCTGGATCCAAAATCAACAGATGTTCTGCTTGCGGACGACGTACCACACACAATAGAAACTGCTAGTTATTTGATCCAAGCACGACTCGATCCAGAAATATATGTTTTAATGAAAATATGCTGCCATCGTTATTTAAAGACCCATTTTCAAGAAAAAACTCACAAATACAACAACAAAAAAGAACAGGAGATCATTTATAAAATAAATACTAGTTCGCGCTTGCAATCAGTACTGTTATTCATTCGATCTTTGGAGATCGCTGAGCCCGATACTTATATTTAGTTATCGGTGGTACATTTTCAATTTCTTTTGTTTTCTTACTTAATTTTTGATTCGGTGGTTCCACTACTCCGGCCGATAAAAGGCTCTGGGTATTGTTTAACCACTTATAGGATATGTTGTCTGCTTTTTAATTTAGTCTTTTGGCTGTTACTTGTGTTCCTGTTCCTTCATAACCGCTGCTCCCAACTAAATTCCATTATGTTTATTTCGCTCATTTAATTTTATTAGATACTGGGACCATACGCCGTACGACATGGGGAAGCAAATAACTCCATGTCCACCGCCGTATGCATGCCATCTTCGGGATGGTTAAAATTGTGTACTATTGATTTTATGAATATTGAGTTCTGCTCAACCCGGGGCTAGAGGGCGTGAGCGGTAGCTAGCATATTTCACTACCGCTCATGAACAGTCTCAATCAAACCGAGACTGCAATATTTCGTATGTGTCGTGCTCGGCCGTTTCCAAAGGTCCATTATCATACTCTTTTCTATTCTTTGAAGAATGGGATATGATAAACAAATATTTTCAACCCCAAAAAATAACGTATATTTTATATTTATGCTTAATCTACATACATGGATAGTAAATGTGACAAAGAAGGAACTACGTTTATAAAGTTTATTGGCATAACTGACTTAGTACCCCAGACTAAGATGACTAGATTGTAATGATTAGCTAAGGTAATGACTAGTTATTAGTATTATATACATAGTCTGGTTAGGGCCGAGACAGCATGCCTCATTCTTTCTTGGGAGGAAAGGCTGATAATTGAAGCATTATGCCCTCTAAAGAAAGAAGCATTCTGCCCCATACTAAACCAAAAGGCATTGCTCAACAGGGAGATGTGGTGGGGATGGATGGCGGTTAGAAGCGACGATATACAGAGTTTATTGTAACTACTGAGGATGTAAACAATGAGAGGATGCTGTTTGGCTGAATTTAGTCATGTGATTAAAAAGTTAATGAGGAACTGTAACCGGAAGTATTGCTTGTAAACAAAGAATCGAAAGTAGGGTTTGTTTTGGTGAGAAGCAAAGTGTATGGGTGTATGGTATTACGATTTCTCATAAACCACGTTTATTGCATGCACTTCCATATGAACAAAAGCATTTAACACGGATTTGTTGCACATTCATACATCCGAAGTCATATTTATATTCTCCTCAAATCATTAAGGGCTATTGGTCAGCCATCTTTGAAAAAAAAAATCCAAAATGGATGGGGTACGGTTAATTGAAATTTTCATCCAAATGCATATTATAGGCATGAACATTGTCAATGATATAATAGATGACATTAATGCAACACTATTGATGTGAACATAATATCAGAAACAATATTTATTTGGCAGAAATAGTGCCCTTTATATTCGAAAAAGTTTAGTGCAAGTTTACTCGAAGATATTTTGTTTTTTATGTTAAATAAATTTGTCCATAGAATTGTCCATTTATCTAAAAATGGCACACGAGACATCATTTCTAAATAAAGTAAGCCATGTTATCACATCATCCAAAATTCGAAGTACACCATTGTTAAAAATGAAGATTTTCTTTGTATACGCCATGTGCCTTCAACACACGCACATGATACACATGAAAAGCATGCAGGTAAATTGTAAATTGAAACATGCTGTATGGTGAAACATTCGGATAAACAGGTAATTTGATCGTATTCATATGTTATTATTTAGTTTGTGCTGTTTTTATAGAAATATAATAATAAATTACTCTTGTGTTGCTATGTTTCAATTCACAACAGTCACTCAGTTGTGTTTAATACATCCACAAATATAGTTGCCATTTATAACAGTTTGACAATTAAAACCCGTCAGTGCCACCATACTATAGCATTGAGATTATTTTGAAAGTACATGCCACTGAAAGAATAGCTTGTTTTTATTACAATGATTGACTTTGAAATGTGGATGATGTGATAACATGCCGTATTTAATTTAGAAATGACGTCTCGTGTGCCATTTTTAGATAAATGGACAATTCTATGGACAAATTTATTTAACATAAAAAACAAAACATCTTAAGAGTAAACTTGCTCTAAACTTTTCGAATATAAAGGGCACTATTTCTGCCAAATAAATATTGTTTCTGATGTTATGGTCACATCAATAGTGTTGCATTAATGTCATCTATTATATCATTGACAATGTTCATGCCTATAAAATGCATTTGGATGAAAATTTGAATTAATCATACCCAATCCATTTGGGATTTTTTTTTCAAAGATGGCTGACCAATAGTCCTTAATATCTAAGATTTAATATTGCTTAATTGATTTTTCAGACCATTTGAAATGCGTACATCCATATCGGCAAAAGTATATCCCGTAAATGTACTTCACAAAGACACACATACCAGAGAAGGGGGATGGGGGCAAAGAAAACATCCGAGGGGCCAATACCAATAGAAGCCCTTACACGAATACCAGTGATTCTAAGTATCAAGATTAAAAGTGCGTGTGTTCTTAAAGCTACACAGTCTCTATTTCAGGTGGTATTAACTGTTTATGAATATGAATGAGACATGTGTGAAGTAGTTTCAATTCGACGAACACCCTAAACGTTGGTATATAGGGCAGAAATCGATGCGTAAAATATCACATTTGTATTTAGCCTTCGTACAGGTAACATCGATAAATATACGGCTTCAGATTATATGTGATAAAAACAGTTGTCCAGAATGGGATTTTAAATAGGGACTTGCGCGTTTATGTTTTGAAGGATGCACGTTTAACCATTAGACCACGGCTATTTATTGGTACATTTATAATGTAATGCTAAACAGGCAATACGTCATAACAGCGCACACACAAACTCATCAAGTGCTAAATAACAAGTCGAAGTTGTTTTGAGACGGAATACTAGTTGCAGTTTGATAACATATAGTATTATAGCAAGCAATTTTTATTTACACAACGTGTCACGATGGACTATATATTCACTGATTCATCTTAAGTTGCGGTCAAATATGTTAAATTATTTTGCTTCATAACAAATGCTAGTTAGTGTACCATTTTCTCAAGCAGCGTTATAGCTCTGTCGATAGAGCACCTGATTTGAAATCAGAAGGTCTTGCGTTCGAGTCCCGAAAGAGGCAAACTTTTTTCCCCTGTAAATCATAATGCTACATTAACGTTACATTTGATGGCTTAAATACCCGCTTTCGACATGACATGATGAAGATGAAGTTACAAATATAGACACGCCCACAAAGAAGATATGAACTAATATAGAGACTGTGTAGCTTTAAGTAATACTTACTTTAAAGGAATAACACTCTTACCTTAAAGGGACGATACAGACTTTGGTCGAAATATCTTATACTGCCTTTTTTTCCCTGTTCAGTTTTTAGCTCTACTGGCCAAGGGCCAGCAGAGCTTATGGGATCGTGTGTTGTCCGTCTTCCGTCGTCCGTCGTCCGTCGTCCGTCCGTCGTCCGTCGTCCGTCCGTTAACTTTTGCTTGTGTACACTCTAGAGGCCACATTTCTGATGCAATCATCATGAAACTTTGTCAGAATGTTTGTCTCAATGAAATCTCGGTCAAGTTCGAAACTGGGTCATGTGGGGTCAAAAACTAGGTCACTAGGTCAAATATTGGAAAAACCTTGTGTACACTCTAAAGGCCATATTTTTGACCCGAGCTTGATGCAACTTTGTCAGAATGTTTGTCTTAATTATATCTTGGTCAAGTTTGAAAATGGGTCACATGGGGTTAAAAACTAGGTCACTAGGCCAAATACTTGAAAAACCTTGTGTACACTCTAGAAGCCGTATTTCTGACCCAATCTTGATGAAACTTTGTCAAAATGTTTTTCTTAATTATATCTTGGTCAAGTTCAAAAATGGGTCTCATGGTTTAAAAACTAGGTCACTAGGTCAAACTTTGGAAAAACCGTGTGTACACTCTAAGAGGCCATATTTTTGACCTGATCTTGATGAAACTTTGTCAGAATGTTTGTCTTAATGAAATCTCGTCAAGTTCAAAAATGGGTCATGTGGGGTCAAAAACTAGGTCACTAGGTCAAATACTTGAAAAAACTTGTATACACTCTAGAGGTCATATTTGTTATCCAATCTTGATGAAACTTTGTCAAATTGTTTATCTTAATTATATCTTGATCAAGTTCGAAAATGGGTCACATGAAATAAAAAACTAGGTCACTAGGTCAAATATTGCAAAAACCTTGTGTACACTCTAGAGGCCATATTTTTGACCCGAGCTTGATGCAACTTTGTCAGAATGTTTATCTTAATTGTTTGTCTCAATGAAATCTCGGTCAAGTTCGAAAATGGGTCATGGGGGGTCAAAAACTAGGTAACTAGGTCAAATATTTGAAAAACCTTGTGTACACTCTAGAGGCCATATTTTTGACCCGAGCTTGATGCAACTTTGTCAGAATGTTTGTCTTAATTATATCTTGGTCAAGTTTGAAAATTGGTCACATGGGGTTAAAAACTAGGTCACTAGGTCAAATACTTGAAAAACCTTGTGTACACTCTAGAAGCCGTATTTCTGACCCAATCTTGATGAAACTTTGTCAAAATGTTTGTCTTAATTATATCTTGGTCAAGTTCAAAAATGGGTCACATGGTGTTAAAAACTAGGTCACTAGGTCAAACTTTGGAAAAACCGTGTGTACACTCTAGAGGCCATATTTTTGACCCGATCTTGATGAAACTTTGTCAGAATGTTTGTCTCAATGAAATCTCGGTCATGTTCAAAAATGGGTCATTGGGGTCAAACACTAGGTCACTAGGTCAAATACTTGAAAAAACTTGTGTACACTCTAGAGGTCATATTTGTTACCCAATCTTGATGAAATTTTGTCAAATTGTTTATCTTAATTATATCTTGATCAAGTTCGGAAATGGGTCACATGAAGTTAAAAACTAGGTCACTAGGTCAAATATTGGAAAAACCTTGTGTACACTCTAGAGGCCATATTTTTGACCCGAGCTTGATGCAACTTTGTCAGAATGTTTGTCTTAATTATATCTCGGTCAAGTTTTAAAATGGGTCACATGGGGTTAAAAACTAGGTCACTAGGTCAAATATTGGAAAAACCTTGTGTACACTCTAGAAGCCGTATTTCTGACCCAATCTTGATGAAACTTTGTCAAAATGTTTGTCTTAATTATATCTTGGTCAAGGTAAAAAATGGGTCACATGGTGTTAAAAACTAGGTGACTAGGTCAAACTTTGGAAAAAACGTGTGTACACTCTAGAGGTCATATTTTTGACCCGATCTTGATGCAATTTTGTCAGAATATTTGTCTCAATTATAGCTTGTTAAAGTTCGAAAATGGGTCACACAGGGTCAAAAACTAGGTCACTAGGTCAAATACTTGAAAAACCTTGTGTACACTCTAGACGCCTTATTTTTTTTCATTCGATCTTTACCAAACTACCAGATTGTTAATGTCAGTAACAGCTCGGTAAAGTTTTTTTTTTTTAAGTTTTTTTTTTATTATCTCTAGTGGCCAAGTTGGAAAACCAGCCAGATCGGACCAGTAACGACGGATTTATGGCTCTTGATTTAGTTAAAAATGCTATATTCTGCCTCTTTAAGACGATAGTCACTCGCTTCATTGATGTTATCAGAGCCATATTAGCCAGTAGAGCGTCCACAGGCCCTCTTGGGCCTCTTGTTTAGTATTAATATTGAGACTTGCAAAATGTTTCAACTGAAAGCCTCTTAATTTCAACATAAAAAAAGCACTTTTGTACATTCCGCAAAAACTATTTCCTATATAAAATACATTATTGCAGTGTCAGTTTTGATGCTTTATATTTCAGTGTTAGTCCAACAAGTTTATGAACCGCAATAAATCTACATAAATAATTGAAATTGGAAAAAACAGGAACATTAAAATGTTCTTGATTAATCACAAGCCCATTAACAATCTATAGGCATAAATATTTATAAATATGGTCTAATTTACCAATCATATAGCAATAACTTTACAGTGGTTTGTTTCAGCCCACACTCGTTTGATTTGAAACAGCAAACCACCAAAAAGCCGAAACAAAAGAAAGGTGATGTTCCAGACTATGGCAAGCCAGCGCGAGGAACTATGCCAGTTAGACAATATCATAAATCGGACAGCTCCAAAATCCTTCCTCATGTTCGCCATTGTCTGAACTATGATATCTAACAATTGTGGGAAATGTGACGTATAAAGAACTAGTCCAGCATAATTATTCCTACATTTTTATCTTACTGCAACCGAATCATTTTTGTTGCAATTTTATGAAAAACAAAAAACTAGTTCATATAGTTGAAGCTAAAAATATTTATGAGATTGTTTAAAACTTTCTTCACTTTCAAAGACAGATAATGAAAGAAGAAACCCTATTCTTTAACCTGGGTTAGAGCCCAGTCATTTGTTATAAAGAATATTGCGAATTTTGCGCATAGAATAAACTTACAATTGCAAGTGTTTTTTTCATATTCACGAAATGCATGTGTTTAGGACTATACTATTGTCCGACTACTTAACGATGTCAATGTGTTATTGAGTGTTTGACTCAGTGGTTTGACTTGTATAATCATTAACATGACAATTAAAGCAGCTTGTTAACATATTTTGCGTCAGACTTTTCATTAAATAACATAAGATGGCGAAAAAAACATTTCTTGCCTACCGGATAAATCTATCCACGTTTTACCTGGGGGATGGAAAGTCTTTTTCTTGCATTCCGGACAAGGATATCCGTCATTTTATCGGGGCTAGATATTTCAATCTCACCCTAGGGTCGAGATAAAATTCACGCGCGAACCAACATCCGGTATCCGGTATGCAGGAAAACATGCAAAACGTTAGAAGCTGGTGGCGTCAACGCACAACATGTCTCTGATATGCAATAAAAATAATCTATCATGGGTATTCGGTTCAGGTAGGGAATTAAAGAGCCTCGGTTCCGTTAAAAACACATACCTCGGGTTGGAATTCCCTATCTTCACCGGATACTCATAAAAGGTCACGCGTGGAGCAACATCCGGAATGCAGGAACACCTGCAAAACGTAAGTAGCTGGCGACGTCAACGCACAACATGTCTCTGATATGCAAGAAAAAGAATCTATCCTGGGTAAAATCAGTAAATTATGACTTAATAATGTAATCGTTTCGTTGATTGAATAGACAAAAATATATCACTATAATTCTGATAAAAAACGAACCATGAAAGGCAAACACACTTAAAAATAATCCGAATTCTAAAATCGGTATTACTGGAGGTTTTAAACATGCACACATACGATGCTTAAACTTCAAATATCTTTTTTCTCAAGACATGGACATTAAAATGGAATTTAAATTCAAACAATTCAAACAGAAACATGCTACACTTAAGAGCGACTTCACACCTAATCACTAAGCCTTATTCCCTATTCTGGTTGCCTGACTATTTGTTTCCATGGAATGTCTGGTATAGGCAATGAACGTGTCGTAAATAAACATTTTTAGTTTGATTTAGCAACTTTGCAGGTTTTCCTGTGCCTTGATAATGAATGTTGCCACGAAAATGCTTTTCCGCACCAACATACTTAATTTCTTTGTGATTTAAGCTGATTATCACAAATCGTGCATTTGTATTTATCAATGTTTTTACCGGAGCATGTTAGAACATGCCTTTTTAAACAAAATTTGTAACCAAATGATTTATTGCAGAAAGGGCAGCTATAAGGTCGAGAGTTCACATGTTTATTTATGTGGCCATGGTAGCTAAATCGTTCATAGAACTTTTTTCCACACATTCTACAAACATATTTTGCTTTATCAAGGTGATTCATTATTTTATGTCTTTGAAGTGTATGCCTGTTATTAAATCCTTTGGAGCAGATTTCACATATCATTTGTATATTCTGATGAATAGATATCAAATGCTGTCCGAGATCGTACATGTCTTTAAACCTCTTTGAGCATATGTCACATGACACAGTTTTCTTCTCGTGAATTGCTCTGGTATGTCTGTAGAGATTTCCTCGTGAAGTTGTCGAGTACTTGCAGATTTTGCAGTGCACACGTGGTTTCGGTTTATCTGATTTGTAAGCACTACAACTAGTTTGCGGTAACTGGGTTTCATCATTTTCACTATGGGCGGACTGTTCCACTCTGAAAGCTGTGAAATCGTTCAAAGCCACATCTTTTTGCGGAGCACTGGTGATTACAGTACAAGTCGACGTAGTATTGTTGTTGACGTCCTGAAATATAGAAATAGGTGTGTGTGTGTGTGTGTGTGTGAAGTTTTAGGAAGATAGGTCAAATACGTTTCATGTTATGGCCAGTTATGCGCTTGGTTAGGTTGCAGGTTAACGTTTTATAAAAACGGGCATAACTCTACCAAAATGAAAGCCTGAGTTATTGGTCATGTGTAACAACATTCCTTGAGGTAAGATGAACATGTGTGTCAAGTTTCATGAACATAGGTCACACACTTTTCAGGTTATGGCCAAGGTTAGGTTGCAGGTTAAAATTGTGACGGAGGACGACGTCGGGACGCCGGACAAAGTGATCCTTAGGTGTCTGCCATGCTACGCAGTGACACAGTAAAACCAAGCAAAAGTTTGAAAAACAAAAACAAAAGCAATTTGAACGAAACGTCTTGAAATAAATGGATTCCAGAAATATGTTTACATGACATTGTAATTAAAAATATAAGTTCCATAGCCTCGTCCGTCCACGTCCGTCGGATGGGGACGTTAACCTAGCGGTCCCGTGTACATGTCTATCCTCAGAGCACGTAAGAGAACCAGAAGAATATCTTTGGTATAAGAGTAGGGAGAAATCCCGGATTCTTATGCATCCTTTCTCCCTCTCTCTGGGAGACGGCTCCATATGACCTTAGCTGTTCGAGGGCCGAGGGCCGTTAAACCCAATTCAAATAAAATCAAACCAATTACTGCATTTATTTGCTATAATATCGCGTGGGTTGGAGTCCTGCTCCTGCAACAATAATTTATATGCGGAAAAGATTGCCAGTTACTTGGAGAAGAACGATGGTTCTACTCAGGTATCTTCCGTTCTACTCAAATATCTTCAGATATATGAGTACTACTCAGGTAACTCAGGTGTTACTCACCCAATTCAAAATGCCGCTATGCATATCCTAGTTGATGTGTTGAGAATCAATATGCAAAATAGAATTTATCAAAAAAATGATTAGTATTTACGCCTCCAATATATTTCAAAGGTAAGCAATGTTTCAATATCATTTTGAAAATTAACAGCACACGGGAAACAAGATAATAATTACAATACTGAAGTGTAAATCTAAGCAAATAAAAACAACTGAAATGAAACATGAAAATGTAATACCATCACTTTATTTTCCAGACCCTCGTCCACAAATTAGATCTCCAAATACTCCATCTCTGTAAGAGAGAAAGGTACACAATATCATAAATATGTCGTCTATGCACCAAGACACTGTGTGATAGAAACCCATACAAAGCACACAGACTTCGTTTGTGCACCAATACAAAATAGAAAACTGTCTATTTTTAAGGTTTGCGACTTTTGTGATGTTTAAATAGAATGTTGACCTCATTTACATTATCAGCCTGTTATGGAAATAATTGTTCGTTGCATTCAGAAAGGAATGGTTAAAAATATAATTAAAAAACCCTGAAAAACACGATTTTGTGCACTTATTGCGCACGTTTTCACTATTTTTCGTCTTCATAATAGATAATACAACACACACCGATCTGATTTATGTACCTATCATTTATATTTTCAAGAAAGTAGTACTCAAAGTATCTTACCTCAAAGTGTAAACAAGAATAGCGTTTCCTATATGCCAAAATGTATCAAAACACGTTACACACTGTGTACTGCTCGGTTGAGAACATCGGTGTCTCACTCATACGTGTTTTCGGCTCGGCACACTCTTTGCATATAGGGAGTGCTACTGGTTAGCTTGAATCGATTTTGTATACGCACAATCCTCGCTTTTATCCTGTCTTCAGCGCCCAAATAGACAAGACAGTGTAAACAAAAACGAAAAGAGACAAAAAACAACAGAAATGGTGATGAAGACAGGGTTACCGACTTGGAACGGTCAGTAGGCAATACGGCCTACTGGTAAGCTTGAATCGATTTTATATGCGCACAATCCTCGCTATTATCCTGTCTTCAGCGTCCAAATAGACAAGACAGTGTAAACAAAACTACATCCCTAAATCTAAGGCCAAAAATAAAATTAAAAGTCGCATTAACGCTCAATAATGGGTAAAACTAATAAGATCATTCAATGGAATTGTGGAGGTTTGAAACCAAATTATGACGAAATCAGCTTAATTTTAAATGAACACAACCCTATTGCCTTTTGTCTTCAAGAAACATTCTTGAAGACAAGTGATAAGGTATCTTTTAAACAATACTCACTATACAATCATATTTGTGATACCGGGGACAAGGCGACTGGTATCTAAAGATACACATACAAAATAATAAACATCTCCATGTATCCAGAATCGTATTGAGCAACCATAGTAGTTGCAGCTAAAGAGAAAACCAATCTAGGGTACGACCAGAAAACCTG
>JAWPHD010017925.1:0-42279 GCA_037043455.1 Cyrtodaria siliqua
TAACAAGTGTGACGCTGTCATTTTCTATTGTTGCAGGCCATACATAGTGAACCTGCTGCCCTGCTTGGCGAGGATCTGTAAGCGGGAAGATGAAGGCCTACAGGAGATATTGTTGTCTGCGATGAATAAAATCTGTCCTGCGCTCATGGTGTTTGCTAATGATACAGAAGTCAAGGTGCGTATTGGTTGTGTAAATACTTTGTAAAGAAAAATATATTGCACTGTAAATATGGTTTCCCAAGCTCCAGAAAACTGCAAGTCAATGGTGGGTGTAGACAGGTGACACTAGAAAATCTGGTTGCTTGTCACATGTCTGACTGGATGGTTCCATTTTTGACCAAATCGAGTTGAAACTCACATCGATAATTAATCAGTTTTTTATAATATTTTAAATAGTTAATCATGATGTCCTTGTATTGCAATGTATGGTTAACTCTTTTATTCTTGACGATAAATAGCAATAGAGAATTATCCAATATATAGTGCAGGCCAGCCAAACTAGCATGCTGGCATGGTCATGTGGCCGTTGATTTTTAGAAAAATTACATTTTGGGCAGAGCAGGTATTAAGTGCCTTTTGAAAATCTACTTGCCTGATCAAGTGGACTTTGAAAATATTTTGGGAGTCCTGAGTATGTCATTTAGTCCACATAGAACTGGAATGTAGTGCATTGACATACTGATTAACCAGGGCTTTTTTTGAGAAAATTGGGAGAAGGCCTAGGTCTGCTGATTTTGGGAAAAAGAAGCGCGAGATTGTTAAAATGTTTTTTAAGAGGAAAACTTTCATTAAAAGGTATGCTTTAGGTAATATAGAGGTTTTTGAAATTGGGAAGAGGCCGAATTTTGGTCCCACTTATATAGGTTAAAAAACAGCCCTGCAGACCTGCATATGCAACCAGCTCCAAACTAGATTATACCCGGTGTAAGCAACCACATTTAATTTGTAGTTATTTTATTGTGTGCAGCGAAAGGCCGCATATTTTTGCAACGAATGACAGTTTTTGTCTTTTATTAAATGACTTAAGTGACTTTTCCCAAGAGTGGTTACTTAACTTATAGGTTTTTCTGTATATTGTAAGTTTGACTAACTCTTTTGGTTCAAATACTGTCAAAAGCGATATTTTAAAATGTAAATATTTTGGCAATGTTTCTTTAATATATTAAACTGCAATGGATGGAATTCACCTTTAATTTATAATAAAAACTATACTTTTATGTATTAAATTCAAACATAACTTATAGATAAAAAAAATCTATTTCACCTACTATTTAACACAGCTTCTCCTGAAAGCGTTCCTGCCCAACTTGAGGTCCAGTATGGCGTCGTGTAGACGTACAGCTGCCACTAGTCTCACCCTGATCTGCCAGTACTCCAGAAGTCCACCGACCTTCCCTCAACTTTTTGCTTGTTAATCTACTAGGTAAGCCTCAATCACAACACAGTCATTTTTTATCGCCGAAAATGGAATTTTTGGGTTGGAACAAATGAGTATTACTGATTATTAACATACACGTTACTTGAGTGAATATCTGTCATACATTTTGAGGGGATCCACGCAAGATTATCTTTTCTTGCATAACGGATAAGGTTATCAGCATTTTACATGGGGTGGTGAAAAGACTGATCTTACGCATGGGGGAAGATACAATTCACGCGCATCAGTAATGATGTCAATAACTTGAACAGATGCATAAAGTCGGTTCCGATAAAAACAATTATACCTCGTGTTGGAATTTCCCTATCTTCACCGGATACCCATGAAAGATTCTTATAATCTCCTACTTTATACATATGTAGTTATGATAGCCTTGTGCTGACCCCTGAATTTATTTTCAGGAACATATTTCCAAAAAAGTTATCTTCGTGAAACTTTTGACACAAATCATGCTAGTGGTTTCTTGCCTTATATATAACTTGCTGGAGATGTACGGTACTGGTTCTACCCAGGAAAAGGGAGTGGTCAGCCTCCACCACAAAAAATCGACCATCATATGTAGCCTTGCATGTGTTGAAAATGACGTAAAACATCATACAAACAAACAAACAAAACCAACAACAGGCAAATCTTACAAAAGACATAAAACACCATTTAAACAAAGAAATTGTTTACATTTAAACAAGAAGAGATATTTGTTTCCAAAATTGCAGACATAGTGCTACCTGTGGACATGGATGTAGAGAAGGCCCCCACGGTGGGTGTTATCATGTGTATCAGAATACATCGCACCCCTACTGTCAAACCAGGCAATTGACAAAGAGGAAATGAAGGGCAGTTTTGGAGAGACCAAACAGCAAAAAACGGAGACCATTTCTACGGAACAACTTTTAACAGTAAAATGTTCTACAGTATATTTGCAATTGATAGTTTTGACCTAAAATTTCTAGCTCCACCGTTTATTGTCCATTGGTCAAGTTTCCACAAACATCGGCCATGTGCTTCATTGTATTTCAGAGTTGTTTGTGCGACCATATGTGCTTCTCTTACAGGTGTCAATGCCTGTTATAATTCCCCAAAACACCCCTTTGTCGCATAAATGGAATGGTCTTAATTCAAAGAAAGAACAGTCCATTATATATATATATATATGTTGCGGGTTAAGGGTTAATATTGTTATCTCAGGACTGCAAAAAATAAGTTTACAGGTGATATATTTGTGTTGGTAAACACTTTGAGTTTGATCAATTTAGTTTTTAGCTCTACTGATCAGAGATCAGCAGAGCTTATGCCGTGGTGCGGCGTCCGCCGTCCGTCCGTCCGTCTGGCCGTCTGGCCGTCTGTCCGTAAACTTTTATTTGTAGCGACTTCACAGCTGAAACTACTGGATGGATATTCATGAAACTTTACAGAAATGTTGCCCATAAAGTCTAGTTGATCCTAGCAAAAATTCATGTTGATGTGAAATCCAAGATGGCCGCCAAAGCTAAAAATAGAGTTTTAAAATACAAGTTTGTAGCGACTTCTTCTTGAAAACTATAAGTGATATTGATATGGGACTTTTTCTAAAATGATCAGCATGACATGATGTTGATCCTAGTCAAAAATCGTTTTGATTCAACGTTAAACATGGCTGCCAGCGGCCATCTTTGTTTACATAGAGTTATATAGTAAAAACTTGTAGCGACTTCTTCTCTGAAACTACTTGGCGGATTGTCATGAAACTTTCATGAATGTTGCTCTTGATGTCTAATTGATCCTAGAAAAATTTCAGTTCTGCCGAAATTCAAGATGGCCGTCACAGCTAAAAATAGATTTTTAAAAAATAAGTTTGTAGCGACTACTTCTTGAAAACTATAAGTGATATTGATATGGGGACTTTTTCTAAAATGATCAGCATGACATGATGTAGATCCTTGTGGAAAATTATTTTGATTCGACGTTAAACATGGCTGCCAGTGGCCATCTTTGGTTACATAGAGTTATATAGTAAAAACTTGTAGCGACTACTCCTCTGAAACTACTTGACGGATGTTCATGAAACTTCACAGAATGTTGCTCTTGATGTCTAGTTGATCCTAGAAAAATTTCAGGTCGGCCGGAAATTCAAGATGGCCGCCACAGCTAAAAATAGATTTAAAATAAATAAGTTTGTAGCGACTACTTCTTCAAAACAATAAGAGATATTGATATGGGACTTTTTCTAAAATGATCAGTATGACATGATGTTGGTCCTTGTCGAAAATCGTTTTGATTTGACCTTAAACATGGCTGCTTTGTTTACATAGAGTTATATAATGAAAACTTGTAGCGGACTACTTCTTTGAAACTACCTGACGGATTTTCATGAAACTTCACAGGAATGTTGCTCTTAATGTCTTATTGATCTTAGCAAAATTTCAGGTCGGCCGGAAATTCAAGATGGCGCCACGGTTAAAAATAGATTTTCAAAAAACAAGTCTGTAGCGACTACTTCCTGAAATCGAAATCAATCAGTAGAGCTTCAAAGGTCATTGACCTCTTGTTTTAACTTATATAACAGAGTCCTGTAAAGGGCCTCTTCCCAATTGAAAATTGGACAGTTTTTTTCCCAACTGTGCAGAAATGTGTCCAATCAGAAAACAGCAGTCTCTCCAAATTTTAGAAAAAGCATGAATTCTGCAATGTGTTGTATGTTTTTGTCTGTTAAGTCAATTCCAATTCAGAGAAGTTAATAATTATGTTAAATAATGGATGACAATATAAATAAGCATATTATTGTCATATTTACTTTATTTATGAAATCTTACATTTTCCCAAAATGAGAAATAAGCACTTATTCCCCCCCCCCCCCCCCCCCCCCCCAAAAGGAGACATAAACGCAGCATTCTTTTTTCCCAAAATGGACAGGCCAGGGCCTCTTCCCAATTTTGTGGAAAAAAGCCCTGAAATGAGCAAAAATAGTTATCATATCTGGTGACATACTTTCAAATGATATGGTTTTGCAGCATTTTTCCAAATACTCAGTCATCCGCTAGTCACTTCAGGAGTGTTTCTCTTAGGATATGCCTAGAACTCGTTTCATGTATCAGCCTCACAACGGCCATAACCTTGTTTTTAAAAGCTCCTCTGTCAATTAAAGATAGTAGCATGGTAAGATATAACGATATTGTTTTTATGATGATTTAAGAAAAGCTAATGAAACAATACAATTTTGCAAAGAGTATATGTATACTAGCTTTTTCTCTACCACACGGGTCACATTGTTTGCATGATTTTTGCTATTGCAGGTATATTTTTTTCTTCTCTACCACGCTGGTCACATTGTTTGCACAATGTTTGCAGGTATATCAGTTTCTTCTCTACCACATGGGTCACTCGGACCACAATGTTGTTAATGCGGCGCTGGAAGCCCTGCAGCAGCTGCTACGTACCCCACCCTCCAGTCTCCGTTCCATTCTGACCACTGAGGGGGGAATCAAGGAAACATTCATTTTCCAGAAGGACATGAGGAAGACACAGTTTGGTTGTGAGTGTGTAACGTCTTTTATTATATACCTATCAATAATTTACAGTGGAATACAAAACCTGTATCACCTCTAGAGGTTTTCTGAATTCGTTTCACTATACTACTAAAAATAGATTTTTGTATCATCACCTCTTGTGGATATGCCTTATCTCCAGGATCACACTCAAGCTAAAGCCTCTCGCGAGATCCTGCATATATGGCATATCGACTCCATGGGATACAAACTTTACTCTAGAAATAATCCTATTTCACTCGCCTGAGCCAGTCATTTCTTGTATCTTAACAACCCCTATAACTTGTTCATAACTTGTTTAATCCTTCACCCGCTAAGCACGACTATAATAGCCTTTGCCTCCATTGTAAACAAAGTCTGGCTGCTGATCAGTCATTCCCCCCCAAAACACCCCTTTGTCACATAAATGGAATGGTCTTAATTCAAAGAAAGAACAGTCCATTATATATATGTAGGGGGTTAAGGGTTAATGACAGTAGTCATGTGTAGTACATTCAGATGATTCTAACACAAGGTGCCTGCAGGAGACACATGCTTGAGAAGGCACCCATCTAGTAATGATTTATCACTACGCTTTACTGATAAGGGCTTTTAAAGGATTGTTTAGCAGTAATAGTTTTATACTATTTATCAAAATGCGAAGTGCACACTGGGTACATAATATAAATATAAAACAACCAACTGTTTTTACAAGTTACCAGTTAATAATCTATATTTTTGTTTGAAATTATGTGTATTATAACTTGATACGTATCTCTTATAGCTTTAATATCAGAGGTGCCATCAACAAGTCAACTTTCCGTTGCCTCAGAAGACACTGGATTGGATGAGGAGTCTGAATCATGTGACATAAAAAGCCAATCGGGTGTTTCGGAATCATCATCTGCGTATGCCTCTGAAATTGATCTGACTGAAAATAGGTCAGACACCGTTAGTGAGCACGAGAGAAGGCCTGAAATATATCGCCAGAAGTCTGAAGATGACATTGGAATGGTTTTTAGTGCAGATACGGAATATTCCAACGTTGAAATAGGTGACATCCAGGATGACAAATCAGACAGATCAAACTTGTCTAATGTTAACACTGGGAGCCAAGAAACTTTACTGAGCATTAAAAGCCTCAGTCCAACACAAAGAAGTGATGCAAGACTTGAAATTATGGGCCAGGATTTAAATGGAAACCCGGAACTAGTTACGAGTTTGGACTTAACTGAGGCGATTGGGAACCTCCCAGATTTAACTGTAGGCAATGTCCTAGCTGGTATAGGATCAATGACAGAAGGATTGCCTCTGCTCTACTGTGTACGGCTGATATGTCGCAGGTTTTTGCTGACCGGATTGAAGGAGGAGTTAATGCCAGACCGGAAGGTTAGGGTGAGCGTGAAGAGTCTAGCGCTAGCCAATGTTGGATATGCTGTCTCACTGTGTCCCCAGATCTTGCAGGAGAGGTTGTTCCTGGTAGAGGCAAATAGTATGTACTATTTACACTGAATTGTGTCCTAGGAAAATATAATAGTGTGACTGTGTACATGATGTATGAAAATGTCATTAATACTTAAATTGCACTAAGAAATTGACTTTTATAATATCACCTTTTGAATACACTGATTTTGTAAAAATTTGTTCAGTCACTATTAAAAAATTGTAATGAATATTGAATGGTTTGGCTCTGACCTTAAGACGGGTTTTAAAGGTGATTAATGTTTAGAACAACTCTGTGTTTGTATAGTACAACTCTGTAATAGTTTCAGTGTTTGTATAGAAAAACTCTGTCATGGTTTCAGTGTGTGTATAGAACAACTATGTCATGGTTTCAGTGTTTGTGTAGAACAACTCTGTCATAGTTTCAGTGTTTGTGTAGTACAAGTCTGTCATGGTTTCAGTGTTTGTGTAGAACAACTCTGTCATGGTTTCAGTGTTTGTGTAGAACAACTCTGTCATGGTTTCAGTGTTTGTGTATTACAACTCTGTCATGGTTTCAGTGTTTGTGTAGAACAACTCTGTCATGGTTTCAGTGTTTGTGTAGAACAACTCTGTCATAGTTTCAGTGTTTGTGTAGAACAACTCTGTCATAGTTTCAGTGTTTGTGTAGTACAACTCTGTCATGGTTTCAGTGTTTGTGTAGTACAACTCTTGTCATGGTTTCAGTGTTTGTATTGGACAACTCTGTCATGGTTTCAGTGTTTGTGTAGTACAACTCTGTCATGGTTTCAGTGTTTGTGTAGTACAACTCTGTCATGGTTGCAGTGTTTGTATTGTACAACTCTGTCATGGTTTCAGTGTTTGTGTAGTACAACTGTCATGGTTTCAGTGTTTGTGTAGAACAACTCTTCATAGTTTCAATGTTTGTATAGTACAACTCTGTCATATTTTCAGTGTTTGTATAGAACAACTCTGTCATATTTTTGGTGTTTGTATAGAACAACTCCTGTCTTATTTCCAATGTTTGTATTGTACAACTCTTCATAGTTTCAGTGTTTGTATGGAACAACTCTGTCATATTTTCGGTGTTTGTAT
Source organism: Cyrtodaria siliqua (assembly GCA_037043455.1). Taxonomy (NCBI): domain Eukaryota; kingdom Metazoa; phylum Mollusca; class Bivalvia; order Adapedonta; family Hiatellidae; genus Cyrtodaria; species Cyrtodaria siliqua. The sequence continues at coordinate 7,477 of JAWPHD010017925.1, forward strand.
AGAACAACTCTGTCTTATTTCCAATGTTTGGATTGTACAACTCTTCATAGTTTCAGTGTTTGTATAGAACAACTCTGTCATATTTTCAGTGTTTGTATAGAACAACTCAGTCATATTTTTGGTGTTTGTATAGAACAACTCTGTCTTATTTCCAATGTTTGTATTGTACAACTCTTTATATTTTCAGTGTTTGTGAATCCAGCAGACATCCGAGATATACTCCTGTATGCTAGTCACCCAGACCCTCAGTTGAAGGGCAACTGTAGCCTTATCATTGGCAACTTTATATCAAGAGTACTCGCCGAGGGCAGAGGCAATTTCAATAAATGGATACAAATAAATAATCACAGCAATTTTGGTGAGTATTGTTTATTTGTGATAGTGTGAAGAAGCTATCCAGCTGGCTTGCGGAACATCGATGGTTCTACCCAGGTGCCCGCCTGTGCACGAAGGGGCACCTCTACCCGTGGAAGTGGGGAAGTCGCCATATGACCTTAGCTGTTGGTGCGACTATAAAATCCAATTCATTCAATTTTTGGTGATAGTTGATAGGAATTTCTTGTTCGATTTTGAACATTTCTCTATGTTGAATTGACATTTTGAACTCAGACTTAAGAGTTGAGTGTGAAAAACAGACTCAGAATACAACTTTTTCGAGTCTTGATTACAAATCTAAAATTTGAATCTGATTTTTAACACTTAAACAAATTGATTTATATTACTCATGTTCATGTCAAATTGTGTGACTTGACAGTTATTTAAGATTGAGCATGGACTTTCAGTAGTATTTTATTATTATATGCATATCGAAAGAATAATGTAAAATGATGTCACACAGCTTTTCTGATGAATGAAACAAATGTGAAAGTGTCGGACAGATACGGCAATATGAATAACTGCTGCTGTAACAGTGTCTTCAATTCAGTATAGTAGTTGATGTTTATTATCTCACACATGACGACATTTTCAGTGGTATACAACGAAGTATGTCAGTCCATTTAATAGTCAGTGACATTTTTGTGTCGCATTTTCGAAGAAACATAGGGATCACTTTGTCGTCCGTAATTTCTTGATATTTCTTCATCAAACTTCCAATATATACTTTTCATGACAACATCAACATGGCCATACTAAAATATAAAGGTCAAGGTCACACTGAAAGTCATTATATGGGTTAAATACTCGTTTTTTCCTTCTTCACGAAAACTTACTCAGGCCAGTTTGTTAAGGTCATTTATCTGGGTCCAGAAAAACCTTGTTATACTGACAAAGTGCTGACCAGCGACACACGTGTTCCGCGGAACCATCTAGCGTATTTATGTAGCATAACTTCAGAAGTCCCTACACTTGTTCATGCCGTAAGCGGACATAGTCCATTAGTTTCACCAACTCACAGCAGAAATAATTTATGTTGGCCTCTGTTTACATTCTGATACTCAAGTAATCGAGAAAATAATCTGGTGCGACCTCAGCTTTATTTATCCGAATAATGATAATGAACAGAATAATGTCGTCAAACAAACATTGACCAACTTACTGTGTTCAATTTTCAGAGAGTCTCAGCTTGGACAGGTTGTTGGACACCGTTCTGTGTATAACAGAGGATGCCTCGTCGGTGGCTGCACGGATGGCCATCTCCGCCCTCGACACGTGCCTCAGGGTACTACTGCACAGTGTGCACGGGGATGTGGCCATCAAAGCTCTGCTCAAGTTGTTACAAGTGAAGAACAATACTTACTGGCTTGTCAAGGTAACAATCAATAAACACTTGTACGACTTTGTGTATCAGCTGAACTTGGCTGGCTTGTGAATGCAAGAGGGCTGCCAGCATAGTGAAGTGAAGGGTAAAGCATGGTAGAATTTCAATCCAAAGATCATGAGTTTAAACCTTGATCAGTACTTTTGTTGTTTTATACAAAATAACACCAATGTTATGCCGATAGGATATTTTCATGCCCATACAATTTCACTATACGTAAACCAATATTTTGAATATTGTTCACTTTCAGGTAGAGTTTCTAGAGTTGATACAGAAGCTAGACTTCAAGGTTATCTGTCACCTGGAGAACACATGTGGTTCAGTGAAGATGGGGAACCACCACTTTCTGGGGGTAAGTGAAGACAGGGAACCACCACTTTCTAGTTGGAGGTTACAAGGAGAGTATGAGTGGTACAGTGAAGATAGGGAACCACTACTTTCTAGGGGGAGGTTACAAGGAGAGTATGAGTGGTACAGTGAAGATAGGGAACCATCATTTTCTGGTGGTAAGTGTATTTAGGGAACCACCACGTTCATGGGATAAATTGCCGGAACAATATGTTGTTGTATAATGTTCATCAAAGACTCCAGTAATGATCTACGGACATTCAATTAGTTACAGTACCAAGCCTGGCCTATTTAGTATGGGGCCACACTGGTAGCTTGGTGGGATATATACACTGTACATTGCATGCAGAGGGCATTTTTAATATTGTGTCTGTCTAGGATAGATGTCTTCATTAAACTGGTAGTGTTCCAAAACTGAGTCTTGTGTATTAATATTGTCACACATTCAGCTAACAATATAACATATGTCTGTTCCATCTGTTAAATATGTTACTTAGTGACAGTGCTTGCAAATGAAGGTTACCACAACATTCTTTTGTTGTGGTATTAATGTTAGTTATCTACTTTATTAGCTATTTGTTCAGTTAACTTGTGAGTTTTCCATGTTGTCACATGAGTGGCTCCAATCAAAATTTGACCAGCAAGGTTCATGTTTTGTAGGAAGTGACTTAAGTGAGTTCTAATAACAAAATGTGCTGCAGCTCTGCAGATGTGAATGTTTTTTTAGCTCCATTTTGTATAGTTTTATCCCGATCTTGTTATACCCCCACTTCAAGCTTCCCAAAGTGATGTGGGGTCAATATAGGAAACATGCTGTCTGTAACATTACATAACGTCAGGTCACGTTGCATCTCGTAACACATTTCTATTACTTGCATTCCTCAAACTGTTTCCGTGGATTGAATTTTCCACTTTAGTATTGTATAATGTCCCTTAACACATATTTCTCAAACAGTTCCAAATGGATTGTTCCCAAACTTAATATACATGTTTAATATTTGTACAGGTTTTATTGTGACTATCTGTACATTACAGAGATTGTCCCTACAAGAACACATTATGGAGGAGATAGTGCTACGATACATCGGTGATGAAGACGGCCGGGTGAGACATTGTGCAGCCCAAACACTTGTCAGGTAAGGACGAGTTTTGTACTCATATCTTGTTATCTAATATGGCTTGGGCATTCTTTTTATGCAACACAATGCAAGCTCAGAAGTTGATTCTTATAAAAACCTCAGAATATTTTCACGGTTTGTGTATATATGTCTATATAACAGAAGTGTTAATGTGTTATTTAAACGCTGATTAACAAACCAAGAAATAAAAATTTCAATCAGAGGTTGAAATTTTTTCTTTGTTTTGTTTAATTATTTCAAAAATATTAATAGCAGCTGCAAGTATATTGTGCCAGATCAAAGCCTGGACTTTAGTAGCATTGAAACCATGGCAGCAAGACACCTATGTAGATCTTCTTGTCCCACTCACCAGAAATTTAAAGAAACTTATAAAGCTGCTGGACAGTTTTCATTTCTAAAATAATTATCAAAATGTCACCTGTTTAACATACATGGCAAATTAGAGCAACCAATGCCATGGCTTGGCATTGCCAGGAAAAAGTCTCACCTATTCATTTTATTGTCATAGTTTTGATACTGTTGTCATATTGCATAGAAAATTCTCAAGTCAGCCTGCTGTTTATCCATGTCTCGCAACATTATTCATGGGCACATCTTCGTATACTTTTGAAAATTCGAGTGAATATTTTTTATACCCAGAGAACCATTCCCTGTCCATAAACACTTCTACCCAAATTTCAGTGAGAGCCTGTATCCTCAGTATAAATACAACTAATAGTACATATAAAGTGCCATGTTTGCAGGATATGGTTTAAATATTAAAATATTACTGTAAATAAATCCGTTTATTTTTGGCAGACTGGTGGACAAGCTATTCTACCCTATAGACTACCCACACCAAGATCCTGTGATAACCATTGCCAAGGACAGGACTGACCACTTCCTGTTTCCTATAATGCACGACTGGTGCCAGCAACCACCTCCTCCTGTACAGGGATTGGTCAAACCATATCATGTGATTCCCCGACTGGTTGTACAACCTAGTGTGGAAAGTAGTCTGTCCAGGGTGGTCTTATCTGTGATGGGAAAATTGCACCTGGCACAGTCTACTTATCTTATTGTGAGTAGCTTTTCCATATTTGTCTAATTGAACTAATTTGCTTTTTGCGTGATAAAACAGAATGCATTTCATCAAAGACAGTATAGTTTATAAAGAACCCATTAAATCCACCTTAATTTACTGCAAAATAACAGAAAGATTAAAGGTAGGTGTATAATTGTGGACGTGACAGTTTTATTAAAAGGCTTCTGATTTTCATCAAATTTTTTGAATTGCATATTTGTTTTAATAATCAGATAATGGAATGAAATGTTATGTATTTATTTATATGTTTAGACATAGTCATGTGTCCTGCACCAAATTCAGGGTCTTATGTTTAAGGTCAAGGGCGCAGGTCATTGTCATTCAGTTAGAGGCTGGTTTCTGCACACATGTTATCTGCCTGTGTATATTGTCTCTAAACTGTCTGGTTCCCTTTACAGGCTGGCTGCCTGAAGTCCTTGTGTATGTTGTCGGAGGAGTATCTGACTAGCTGTTACCCCCATGCCTGGGGGTGTGGCGTCCCCACCCCACTGATGCCAAAAGATACATCCACCAGATACAGACGACCCCCGACACGATCTCTTAGTGGCTCAAGGTTAGGCTGTATTATAGTGCTACTCATTCTTTAGCGCCAGTAGCGCTTATGTGATTGCAGTTTGTCTGTCGTCTGTTAACGTTCCGCTCATCAGCGCTCTAGCATCTTGGTCTTTCATCTGATCTTTACCAGACTGTGCCACATTGTTGATATCAATGAAAGCCATTCGAAAAACAGTGGTAGATTAGTAACACCAGAGTTACGGCCCGTTTCTTTGTTGTTTTTGATGAAAAAGGGCTATGTAAAAAATATTACACAGTATTGTAAATGAAGAGAAATAACTCCTATTTAATTCATGTTGATTTCCAGTATGAGAGTTCATTCCCTTTTTTGATGCCAAAAAAATAAATAGAAAATAGTCCCAGAGGTCACAACCAGATTGGTTCAAATGGTGACGCCAGAGGTAAAATTGTTGTTGTTGTTTTTCTTCTCTTTCAAACAATAAACTTTAGGAATGTTTGTCTGTTGAATGGATCACTATGTGCTCTCGTGTATTTACCTGTACTTATTTGAGTTTAATAACATTTCATTCCATTACAATATTGTACTTTACATCCCCAGCACATTTAGCCTAGACGAGTTGACTTCAGGTTCTGGTGGAGGTCCCCTACCCACCATTCTGTCAATACTGACGTCCACTGCGGTTACATTAAATCTCTCCACCCATCAGGTCACATTACAGCTGGCTGGAAATCTTGTGGCAGGTAGGTGAGCTAAGGACAAGAAGATACAAATATGTTTTTTTACACTCTCTAGAATCTGGTTTCACAGGTTTGAATAAATAATGGAAACTGTTAATTAAACTGAATAGCAGAAACATGAATTTGTTTGAGGACTCGATGCGAAACTATTGCACTGACCCTCACTTATCAGTGTGTTTTTTCTATATTTTGGGAAATAACCCATATCGTCACAATTGGGAAATCTAGCTTGATTTTTCATAAAATTGGAAAATTTCATGATTGTGTCTTTAATACTGTTTGAAAAGTGTTTCGTACTCAATACTTTTTGCACTTTCGCAATTTTTTTTTTCTCAATTAGGATTTTTTGTTTCAAAATTGCTAAAAAAAGATGTTTTGGCATTGGGAACGGACACACAACTTACCCTAATTTAGAAACCATGAAAAAATATTATTTGTTGTATTGATTTTCGTAGGGGGTGCATATAAGTGCCTCAAAGGTCATGACCTGGATCAGGGTAAGTCGGAGAACCAACCAGAAGACGGGGCTTGGTCGGCTTTATCCAATCGCATTCTCATATCACTCATAGACCAGCTGTTGACCCATGTGGCCAGGTGAGAACCCCTTTCTAATTACTGCTTTATGTAATGTTTATTGTTTGTCACGCGCATAGCATGACTATTAAATGCAGAAGGGTTTAAATATTAAGTATTAAATTGTTTGCAACATGCAAAGCATGACTGATGCAGAGGAATGAATTATTACGATATTTGTTGTCAACCATGTCGTAGTATCAATGACACAGAGGGTAAATATGATAAAGTTTGTTTTTTGCCACGTGCATAGCTTGACTTAAACAGTGGGTAATATTATGATGTTCTTTGTTTGCCAGGTATGTAGCATGACTGACAGAGGAATATAATATGATAATGTTTGTTGTCTGCCACATGCATAGCATGGCTGACACAGGGATATAATATGATAATGTTTGTTGTCTGCCACGTGCATAGCATGGCTGAAACAGTGGGTAATATTATCATGATCGTTGTATGTCATAGTGGCCTGTACAGTGTACAGGTGGAAAATGAAAGACATGTCCCGTAAAGTGTGCTTAACACAGTAGCTGAATTGTGCTATATTGTAGGTTATTGCATTTGTATGGCTAAATTTTACTTGGAACGAGTTGTTTTGGCAAAGGACGACGAGCTTACAAGTCGTCCTGCTCCAAAGCAACGAGTTCCAAGCAATATTTAGCCATTCAATAACCTTTTTATTGTATACTTTTATATTGTTTTCGATCAATGCTAATTGTATGACTATTACTTTTCATTATATTTGTGTTTTTTTTATAGCTTTCGATGGAATCCTATAATGTCATTCAGTTTCATTTTGTGTGGATGATTATTTTGCGCGAAAATGACGTCGACGTCGGATGACGTCATTAAAAACGTCAAGCGATTTTCTAACGTTTGTTTACCATTCGATAACGTTAAAAATAGTGGGTGAGTGACCATTTCAATTATTTTATCAATTTCTGCCACAAACGGTTGAACAAAAACACGTCGTTTTTTTTGTTGACACTATAGGCAGGATTCCGTTCTTTTATTTGAAAGTAGTTCCTTATTTCTATTTCGCGGCTCTTAGCAAGCGCGAGAAAAAGTTCCGGTGCAGTATCAATGTGTGCAATATCGTAGAATATTGCACACTTAGCACAATGCAAACTAAACGGGACAATATGAAAGTATACAATAATAGTCTATATTAGTCAAATGTGTGTGTATGTTTGTTACTTACTTGTTTGTCAAACAATGTTTTTTGGGAAAATTATGAATTGCAAGGGTTGATAGAGAACAGAACACAAAGTGTTCAGTTAGCATACACAAAAATGCTCATCTGCATAATAAACTGAATTCTTCCGCCAGAGTGTTGAACGCGTTTGCCCATGTGATCGATGAACAACAGCCCGGTCCACCTCAGCTCAAGACAGCCCTGCCTTCATTACCCACGGCCCCTAGTCTCAGTCCAATCAAACGGAAGGCAAAGGGTGAAAAAGATGCAAATTCTAACTCGAGCACTCCGACCCAAGATTCTAAAACTGCCGCAAAAACATCACAGAAAGGTAGGCCTATGTTAATTACTTGTTTGTGATTGGTTATTTTTGTATAATTCTTAACTCGATAGTCTTGTATTCGTAAAGGCTAACTCTCGTTTTTTGAAGAAAAAAGAGACATGTATAACTTTTCCATCAGTGGCAGTATCAGCGTTAGAACTAAATGTATATTGTTGGTATTTAATCAGGTTATTTAGCTGTTGGCCATTGATAATGTGATTTTTGTCTTGCATGATGAGACCCAGGTATCACTTTGTGTTTATGGTGGAGGCGTATATGATGGGACATAGGCATCACTTTGTGTTTATGGTGGAGGCGTATATGATGAGACATAGGCATCACTTTGTGTTTATGGTGGAGGCGTATATGATGAGACATAGGTATCACTTTGTGTTTATGGTGGAGGCGTATATGATGAGACATAGGCATCACTTTGTGTTTATGGTGGAGGCGTATATGATGAGACATAGGTATCACTTTGTGTTTATGGTGGAGGTGTATATGATGAGACATAAGTATCACTTTGTGTTTATGGTGGAGGCGTATATGATGAGACATAAGTATCACTTTGTGTTTATGGTGGAGGCGTATATGATGAGACATAGGTATCACTTTGTGTTTATGGTGGAGGCGTATATGATGAGACATAAGTATCACTTTGTGCTTATGGTGGAGGCGTATATGATGAGACCTAGGTATCACTTTGTGTTTATGGTGGAGGCGTATGATTCTGTGGATGCTTGTTATCTGTTCTCTATATATGGGGATCTTTAGATGTAATGTGGCAACTTACATTATATCAGAAATTGTAGTTATTAATATGTATATGCCTGTAAAGATGTTATGCATTAGGAGCTGCAACAATTGTTTATTGAAATTATTTAACTTTGAAGTTAAAATTTCTTTTGGAATAATTTTTACCCTCATATTAAAGCTTACTATTATGTATGAAAGAATCATGTAATTTAAAAAAACACATGTAGAAGCCACACATTTATACTTTTTAAGAATGTCTGTTTGTCTGTTCATGTCTTGTCGGTTTCATAACTAACATGTATGAGATTGAGATCTAAGAACGAAGCTTTGTCTATGTGCATGTATTCATCACAAGATGGTGTGTTACATACTAAATTTTGAATAATTTATTCAAAGCCACAGGTCAAGGTCATCCTGCCATGTTTATATCTAGTCCAGCCTTTGGCAGTGGACCATAATCTGACAAATAATCTTACTAATATTAAAACTTGAAAGAATACACGTAACTCTGAGCATTTCTGCATATCCGTATTGATATGATTGTAATCAGAAACTGTTGTTTATATGTGACATGTGTAGAATAATATGTTGTTGATATGTGACATGTACGTAATAATATGTTGTTTATATGTGACATGTATAGAATAATATGTTGTTTATATGTGACATGTATAGAATACTATGTTGTTGATATGTGACATGTACATAATAATATGTTGTTGATATGTGACATGTTTAGAATAATATGTGGTTTATATGTGACATATATAGAATAATATGTGGTTTACATGCTTAGATAAAGACAAGGAGATGGAAAAGGAACGTCATAAGAAAGATGGCCTTGGAACATTTTACACATTCCCTCACTATCTCAAGCTGTATGAAGTGCTGAGGGGAGCTTATTCCAATTACAAGGTATGGTCTGAAATATGTATAATGTAATGTTTAATATATATATATGATGTCTAATATATATAATGTAATGTCTAATAAATATATTATATTTTATACCTTATTTGTGTATTTCCTTCTTCGCACAGTGTGTTGTCGTCCGGTCAGTATTCTGTGATATAGTGATCGGCCCCGGTCAGAGAGCTATATTTTCGTACGAGTAAACTATATGATGTCAGATTTAAATAAAACATCAATTTTAATTTGTTGTAAAGTTCAGTTAAATATAACAATGAATGGTGCTTCGATCCATATGCAAGTTTATGGGCTGGGCAGTCCATACTTCCTGCCATTCATAAGAATCAACACTTTCTCACTTGACAAGTCAAGCTCCCAGTGTGTATTGAACCCATAGCAGTGAGAGTCGAGAAAGTTTTAGACGCAGTGTCTTTACTATCCCGGCCACGGATGGGCTATGATAAGTAGATATCTGTAAGAAAATCTGTCATACTTTAAATATGCAGTATGAAAAGTGACATATCCTTTTACCTTGTAAATTCTTGCTTCTTTCTTGCAGGATTTTCACCAAACTCCAGCAGAATATTCCTCATATGCATCTAATGTCGTGCAAAATTTTGGGCTGCTGTGACCTACTTTGGATGAAATATGGGTCATGTCCGGTCTCTGCTACGACATGCATATCTTGCTTCTTTCTTGCAGGATTTTCACCAAACTCCACCAGAATGTCTGGTATATGCATCTAACCATCTTTACCAAACTTTACCACATTGTTAATGTCATTGAAAGCTCGAACAAGTTCGAAAACCATTCATATTGGACTATTAACTCTCTCTCTCTCTGCCATGTAGATATCCCTGGACCTGTCAGCTACAGACAAGTTTTGTGCCATGTTAAAGACCACACTACGCGCGTTGTCCCAGATTCTGGAGGTTGCGACCCTGTCAGATATCGGCAAGTATGCAGATGAGTTCCTCAGTTACCTCCGGACAACCGTCTCCCTAGAACCTACTGACACGGTGCTCTGTGTCCAACAGGTGTGTAGCTACAAACTTAATTGGAACCTGGCAGTGCAAGACAGTCATATGATATACACATTTCACTTCAGGAAACAACTGGGAAGCAAAACAGGCTTGAAGACACTGTTATGAACATATCAATCTCTATTTTGTGAAGTTGATTTCAGGCTTAACTGTGATAAAAGAAACCATTAACTTTACATTAATAGGCAGTTGACCGGTCTTGATTTTGTTTGTTTGTTTGGCGTTTAAATTCCTTTTTCAGCTTATTTTTAGGCTATGTATGAGCGTAGATTTTTAGTGGTGGAGGAACACCATCCGCGTATTTCTGTGTGGAACCAGTACTGCATACCTCCTGCCATTCGTAAGATCAACACTTTCTCACTGAGACAAGGTTTCAATACTAAACTTGATGATAATTTTCTTATTTAAACGAAACCTACCAAATGCATGTAGTTTAATGATTATCAAGTTTAATGAGTATCATACGAAACACAAACAGAGGTACTGTTGTTAATATGTTTTAATAACCAGAGCTCCAGTTGCATCGAGTATTTACTTATCAGATTTAAAATTAATGAGTAACAAGGGACAGTTTAGCTTACAAAAGTATGTGAACAAAGGACAAGGTATGATAAGGGGTATTTTGGCCCCCAATATGTTCAAAATGCAAACAAATAATATTTACATATAATCAGTTGTGCATGTTGAAGTATATTGATCATATTCTATCTTCAAAATATATTTTTATTTATTTTATTTATCTAGAATAATTAACAGGGTCTCAAAAGATGGAATTTTTGGTAATTTTGTTATATTTTGTAGATTTTGGACCTTTCTGGGCAAGATTTTGATCCTAAAAATATAGAGCGCACCTCCGAGCACACACAGTTTTTTGGCTGATGATGCATCCCTATGAAATACCTGTTTCAACAAAAAATCAGCTGTGCTCAAGGGTGCGCTCTGTATTTCCAAGACCAAAAACTGACCGAAAACTGCTGAATATGAATAAACATTTCATTTTTTGAAAAGAAATATCTTGTTTGTGAGGCTCTTAAACTCATTTAGAGCCTTCAAACATACTTGTAATGAGTTTTAACAATGATTCAGTTCATTTGTAGCTATATTCAAAACTTGTGAATTAAAACTTTCAATATTGGGGGCCAATTTTGTCCCTTATCATACCTAGTCCTTTATAAATGTAAATTTAAACAAAATTCTGACAAAAGAAAAACTTAACAGTGTTATTTTTTTAAAGTTTACAGTATTTTTAGGCCACAATTTTGTTTTTTCTTGGTTTACGGATTTTTTCTTATTATTTTACGCTCGGTCGGAAGGGAAAAAAAATTAAAAAATTAAATGTGTTTCTAAGTACAAATTTCAAACATGGTGACCATGTTTCTCATATAAAACCGTAAGTTTATACAACACAATATGTATTTAAATCGTTGAATATTCTGTTAATATTCAGTGCTCAAAGAAAATTATTTTTAGAGACAGGCCCAGGGCTTGTTGCTTCTGAAAATGGACAGGCCCTGATTTAAAATGGACAGGCCCTGATATAAAATGCAAAGGTCCAATATTTTTTTCTTAGTGGAAATGTGTCTTTATTCGCTTTTATAGCACACATTTGTATGTATAAATTACTCAAACTCAGAACCTCTGACTATATTTTTCTTTTTGTTACCACTTTATGCTCCCTAGTCAGCAGACTTATTTATCACTTCGTTAGAATAGAATATATATAACATTGAAATTTACCACCGATGCAAAGGAGAGTACTAGCACTTTTGCCAAACTATAATAATCAGAGCCGACTTGGTGAAACTGGAGCCGAACTTGGAGCCAAATTTTTAATCAGGTTTTATTATACTATCAGGGCCTCCTCTGGCTATATTTTTCATTTTGTCACCACTTTCTCCAAGTTAAAGAATTAGGAGCTTAGAGTAAAATTCATTTAAAAGTAGGATTCCAGGAACTCCTTACACATGATAAAAGAAAGAATGCTGGATTAAATAATGAATAGAAATGTTTTACTATTCGATTATGTAAAAAAAAAAAAAAATCCGAAATTATGTACCATCCGAACTACTATGACACCACACTTTTACGGCCCGAAAATTTCACAAACATTCAATCGAAATACTATCAATTAGGAACTTTTTTCATGCATTAATGTGTTTTGAATGCCAAAAATGGTATTTCTTATCAAAGAGGAAAGAAAACACAACCCTAATAGCAGGATAATGTAGTTTTACGTCAGAAATTGTCGATCTCAAAGTTGTGACAAACTGCCGACTCGACGCCAGGCAAAATATTCAAACTTCTTAGTTTTTAATTTGTGTATAACACATTTTAATTACTTTATTGCAAGTGTTTTCATAGTTCAGAATACACATGGGAGTATTTTGTCTTGAGGATCTTGATACACCAATTCAATTTTTTTTTTTTATTATTCATCTGGCGTTGAAATGCGGCCGGCGTTGGAAAAAAACACAGAGGTTCAATTTTTTATTTTTTTTCCAATCGCTCAAAAATTGGGGTCGGCGGATCCGTAAACCAAGAGAAAAAAAAATGTCGCCTTAGTAAATGTATGCATAATCATACTCACGATTTTGAAAAATTACGAATATTTGTAAGGAAAATAAGAGTAAAATACTGATATCTGGAGCTCTGAATTACTGACACTAATTGTTCAGTAAACGTTATGACTTCTTATTGATTCCACAGTTACTGAAGGCTTTGTTCGGGACCAACTTGTGTAGTCAATGGGAGGAACAACATGTTCAGAACTTTACCCATAAACATGGCAAGTCTTCGCGACTATCTGGTAACAAGGATGGGCTATACCAGTGTACGTTCACACGGCCTTACTCCCAGTTCACACAGTCGCTGGCTGCAGCTACCATAAAGGCCGTCAGTCCTGACCACGAGGATACTTCTGGGTATGTATACCTGTCTGTCTGTCTGCCTGTCTGTCAGATCAAAGTCATGTCCAGATCATCTCAATATTAATATATATAATCTTAAACATGAAAACTACTATGTTTATAATACCAGCAGATTAAATTCTATATCAAATTATTCCATTTTTAGGGTATTGACATGGTTACGGAAGTGCGTAGAAAGGAAGGTACCTGCCATTCTCAAACCAAGCAGTAAAGCAGACAAGGTAATGGGATCCCATTTAACAATCATAATATAGTTTTTGCTAGTTGGTCAAGTGAGCGATTTAGGGCCATCTTGGTCCTCACGTTTTTAAAACTTGTCTGGTTTTTGCTACAGCTGCTCTGATGCCTAATATGTGGGTTGAACTTCATCTATGTTTCTGTCATTGACCTAACATGGTGTCCAAGTTTTGCATTACTGTGATCTACTTTCTTTGAAATATAGGTCACATCCAGTTGTTGATTGACATTAATCCGATATCTCACCTCAAAGTGCAGGATATTGGCAAAAATGCGTCAGTGTTTGTTTCATCCATCTGACGTTGATTGCCAACTATGTGCAGATTGTGTGTCACCATGGCCATCTAGTACTGAATAATATGTAGCATTAAAGTCACTGCTATACCATATAGTATTCCACGATGCATTGGTTATGTTTAAAAAAAAAAGTATATACAACATACTTGTCTATCCCTTGTAGACGGCGATTGCAGCATATATCAGGTTGTTTGAGCCACTCGTGATCAAGGCGTTAAAGCAGTACACTGTGACAAGCTCCCTGGAGTTACAGCAGCAGGTTCTAGACCTGTTGGCCCAGCTCGTCCAGTTACGGGTCAACTATTGTCTGCTGGATTCAGATCAGGTCTTCATTGGCTTCGTTATCAAGCAGTTTGAGTTCATAGAGGAAGGTCAAATCAGGTATTGTGAAATCATAATTTTTGTCAGTCCGGGTGCATCCATCGAGTTTGTCCGTTTGTTTGTTTAGTCTGTGACTCCGACTTTCATTTAGTTATATCTTCTGCATTACTTGCAGAATTTTCACCAACCTACACAAGTGTTCCTTATATGCATCTAACATCGTGCAAAATTTCGGGCCACTGTGACCTACTTTGGATGAAATATGGGTCATGTCCGGTCTCTGGTCGACGTGCATATCTTGCTTCTTTCTTGCAGGATTTTCACCAAACTCCAGCAGAATATTCCTTATATGCATCTAATGTCGTGCAAAATTTCGGGCTGCTGTGACCTACTTTGGACGAAATATAGGTCACATCCAGTCTCTGCTATGACATGCGTATCTTGCTTCTTTCTTGCAGGATTTTCACCAGACTCCACCAGAATGTCTGGTATATGCATCTAACATCATGTGCACATTTTCGGGCCGACACGCGTCCCCTACTGTTAATTTCAATAATTTAATTAAATACTAAGGATATGTCAGCATCGATATCTCTGGAGATTGACATTGGTGTTGGTCAAATTAAAATTATAGTCCAATCAGGACTACTTATATTATAAACAAATGTCATCATGATTCATTGAACATTGCTACCTACTTACAGGAAGTCAGAGATCCTGGTTCCCAACATATTCAACTTCCTGGTGATGTTGTCGTATGAGAAGTTCCACAGTAAGCCGGTGATTACCATGCCCAAGATTATACAGCTTTGTGATGGCATCATGGCCAGTGGGCTGGATCCAACTACTCATGGTAAACAGTGCATAATGTGCAGTTGTATAGTCGAACATATGAAAGCTTTTAATATTGTCACAATCATAATGTCTTTTCTGCTTTTCTGTTCACTTAGTTTGTTAGTCAGGCATGTATAGGACTCGGGTTGTTATCAGAACATATGACAACTTTAGTGACAAGCCTTGTCCATGCAACCTCAATGTATTTTCTACTTTTCCGTTCATTTAAGTTGTTAGTCACACCTGTATATCTAACACACAGGGATCACTTTGTATTCATTCATGGGTGTTGTTATCAGTTTGCAGCCATTCCAGCATTACAGCCTACTGTATATGATGATTTATATTACATACTTAGTGGAAATATGGCTTCAGAGTGTCTTTGTACATTGTTTATTGGGTTTGATGTTAATTGCAGCAATTCCAGCGTTACAGCCTATTGTGTATGATGACTTAGTGATGTATTGGAAAGATGGCTTCAGAGTGTCGTTAATACATATTGTTTATTGGGTTTGATGTTAATTGCAGCCATTCCAGCATTACAGCCTATTGTGTATGATCTGTTCCTGCTGCGAGGGGCAAGTAAGTCTGACATCAGCAAGGAACTCGAGACACAAAGGGAGGTAATTGTGTCCATGCTGCTCAGGTTGATACAGTATTATCAGGTATGAGTTACATTTCTTTGATTAGAAGTCGAACCTGTTTTGAGAGACCACTGAAGGGAAGAGAACAAATGGTCTCATAACACAGGTGCATTTTGATTAAAAAATACAGTTGGGAACTGGGGGGCAGGTGGTCTCTTAAAGCAGGTGGTCTCTTGAACAGGTTTGACTATCATTTAAGCTTTGGTTATACAGTCAAATCTTCCATTGCTCATTTTAATGCCTTTTAGTGGGTAGCTGATATGACCTTGATCTACTTTTACTTCTGTCCCTGACTTTTGTCATTAATGCTGACAGAAACTTCATGACATATATACGGGCAGGACACTTTCCCTTAGCCTCGTCCGTCGGATGGGGATGTAGACCGGACGGTCCCGTGTATCGGTCTATCCTCCGAGCACGTTAAAGAACCATAGGAATATATTTGATGATAAGAGTAGGGCACGGTTCCCGGATTGCTATGTATCCTTCCACTCTCTCTGGTGCAGCTCTAAATAACCTATGCTGTGTTGATGAGCCGTTAAACAACATTCATTTCAATTAATCTGGCTCACTTGGTCACAGTTGCATCTTGGAAAGTAGACATCAGGTCGCTCATAATCCCTTGACCTACTTTAATGGATCTTTGACATAGATGATTTCACCTTTTACCTTTGTTCTTTCATCGGTAGGTTACATTCGAAAAAGGTTAAGTCCATTTTTATATGACTGACAGTGCTAAAGCTGTGCATGGAAACAGTTTCTAGTTGTGTAAGCTTCAAATCTGAGAAACTAGATTTATAATGTTAAAATGGTACATAATTTAAGCCCAGGATTATTTCCATCTTCAGGCTATAGACATGTTTGTGATCGTGCTACAGCAGTGTCATAGAGAGAGTGAGGAAAGATGGAAAAGATTGTCAAGACAGGTTGCAGACATTTTGTTACCAGCCCTCGCAAAACAACAGGTGAGAATCAAGTTGAACCTCTTGGTTGTTGGCAATCTTGATAAATTTTCGGCTTAACTTTGACACTTCCATTATTCCATTGTGTTAAATAAAAATATATGCTTTTTTCAAAACTACAATTTTAATTTTCTAACATATTTTGTCATAACTGGAAATCAAAGAGACCGGAATTAACTGTTGGTATACATTTTTGGTTTAAAGTACCAGAAGTAGTGTAAATTTGCTCCAAAAACAAACAAAATTATTTAGTAAACAAATAATGTCTTACCGGCAACAGCCTAAACAAATTCATTTCTAATTAAAAAAATAATCGATGCTTTGTTTGCCTTGAGACAGTTATTGTGTCGCCTGCGTAACAGGGCAGAGCCGTAGGGATCACTGTCCATCTTCGTCCATCCATCACACTTTTGGTCATAACTTGAAAAATATTTGACCTACCATATGTTCATGGAACTTCCAACACATCTTCATCTTACCCCAAGGAATGTCGTTACACATGACTTTCATTTTGTCAGAGTTATACTCCTTGTCATAAAATTTTATAAAAATAGGCATACAACAGGAACACCCCTCTAATTTTCATAATGTGAGTCATCTGTGTGATAAAGCAGCATTAATATTAATAAATATCTTGCTAAATGCAAGATTGCTCACTTACTTGACATGTTTCTTGTTAATTTGCTTACAGATCAATGTGAACAGTCAGATAGCCCTGGATGTTCTCCACAGATTGTTTGAGTCTGTAGCTCCGATAGTGTTCAGACCCGTGGATATATTACTGAAAACTCTGCTCATGCGGCCCGCTGACATTGTAAGTACCACAGATTGTTTGAGTCTGTAGCTCCGATAGTGTTCAGGCCCGTGGAAATATCACTGAAAACTCTGCTCATGAGGCCCGCTGACACTGCAAGTAGGCCTTTAACATGTTTCATGTATTGTGGCTTACAAGTTTTGAAAACAATTATTCAATCTGATTTGGCTATGATTTTCAGAAATAAATTTGATCCTGAATATTATTGTGCAAAGGCCTGGTACTTGGATACGGGCCACAGTGACCCAGGGGATAGCACATTGGACTCCAAGTTTTGGCCTAACTGGGACAACCGTGGTTCCTTGGGCAAGACACTTCCATCAGATGGGGATATAAACCTAGCAGTCCAGTTTATAGAAGTCTATCCTCTGAGCATGTTAAAGAACCATAGTAATCTATATGATGGTAAGAGTAGAACAAGGTTCCCGGACTCCTATGTATTCTCGTCTCTGGGACAGCTTGAAATGACCTATAATGTGTTGATGAGCGTAAAAACAACAGGTTAGTTTGTAGTGAATATATGGTCTGTATACATGCAGGTGTACAAAGTGTAATGCCTTAACACTTGCAGCAATTTTTGTCAACATGCACACAGAGCACCAAAGGCGCTTTTTGTCAACTGCACCTAGTCATGACACATTCATTTTAAATGAATAAAGGCGTGTGTTTTTATATATATATTATTTTTTTTAAAAATATATGAATTTGCACTGAAAAATCTTGTTTTATTTCCAATTCACATGCTCTCTGTCAAAATTTATGAAATATATTCAATGTGTTACAGAATTCCTACACAGGATTGGAGCGATGGATGTGCCTTGTATTGTCAGTTCTGCGGGTACTGATGTCCCAGACAAAGGAGGAGGTGGTCCTGTCTAGGATAAATGAGCTGGGTCTCAAGTTATACGTGTTTAAAACTCAGGACCCAGAACTCACTGAGAGAGAAAAGGACATTGTGGGCTCGTTAACACCTGAGGAAGTGATGGCCAGGTAAAAGATTTGTTTCTGCTGTTTTTTTCCCCTATAGAGCTTTAATATAAAAATGTATTGTTTCCTGCCAACTGACACTCTTCCCGCTGAAACAACAATTTTTACCCCGCCCACTAAACAGTTTGTAACATTATGTTATTTAGATGTGTCATAGTTTACTTTTAATGGAGCAATCATATTATGTTTAGGAGACATGTTCTTGAACTAGTATAGAAAATAATGTACATGCAAACTAGTATAGAATCAAAGAGGCATAAAAAATGCCTGCCTACTTAAGTTTTTGTCTCGTGTCATTTTGAGGAAAGTAAAAGTACATTGAATTGGGCATCATCCATCCTAACAATTTGATCTGAAGGTAGCATGTGCTCATATATCAGCTTCATATTATCATGGGACCAGGACTCTTTATGTGAGGAAGCTATCCAACTGGCTTGCGAAACATCGGTGGGTCTACCCAGGTGCCCGCCTGTGCACAAAAATTGCCCGGAGAGGCACCTGGGGTCTTTCTTCACAAAATGGAATCTGGAAAGTTGGCATGTGACCTTGCTGTTGGTGTGACTATAAAATCCAGTTCAATAAAACTGGTTATAATTACCAATCAAAATTCAGTAGTATTTTAGCTCGACTTCTTGGCAAGCTATTCTACTCGCCCCAGCATCGGTGTTAAACTGCATGACAGAATTCAATGAAACTTCACGTATTTATTTAGTATAGATAGATAACATGGTACGTGCAAGTCGCACAACTCTTCAACCTATTTGACAAAGTTATGCCCTTTTTGAACTTAGTCATTTGCTTTGTTAACCTTTTTTTTTTAGGTAAACTCATATCTCAGAAACTGTTTGACAGAAACCTTACACATGTATTCGCTGTCATAAGAGGAACCCATACCAACAATTACCATAACTCTGTTATGATTTTAAAAAATGATGCCCCTTTTTTAATTTAGTTGCCCAATGAATAAACTAGGCCACGAAAAAGTTGAGCATGCTGTTATCCTACAGCTTTTGTTAATATTTAAGCTCAATAAGAATATCTACATGTATGTAGTCCACACATAACATTAATATTTCTGAAGTTTTCTTTAATATGATTTTTATTCGACAGGTTTTTCCTCCAAATCATTGGAAAATCTGTGTCTGTTATCAACAAGGATGCACTAGAGACGAGGTCAGGTGACAGGTCACATGACTTCCTCTGTCAACAACTCTCCCACCTGCTCATGTACATTACACACATGTTCCAGTCAGGTGAGTGACATAGATCATGTGATCCCCAGTCAAATTAATTAATTATCTATAGCAAATGCATAACTGTATTGCACCTGATGTTGCATGTAAAACAGTATGCTAGATTTTTTTTAGAAAATTGCAAATCCTTAATTGTATAATGACCTGTATGTATATATATGATTACATCGTATGTTGTGTGGTCTTCTCCATACGACAACTAACAGCAGAACTGCCGTGACGATTTCCGTAATCTAGTAGTACTGGTTAAGGAAATTACCGAGGCGATTCCTATAGCAAACCGAGTTGAACGGAAAATACTGTGTGATGATTCAGCCTTCAGTTGTATATTTATTACACTAGTGTAGTAGGATATTATCTTGTAGCTCTATTACACTACACACTGCAAGTTATGTGATAAATGAAGTAAGTATTGAATAAATTCTGATGAAAGTTGTCTTGAATACTGTATTTATTTTTCTCTATTACGGTCTCGATTTGACACTTAAAAAATTTCGTAAATAAAACAGTTAAACTCAGAGTGGATGAAAGTCTTTAAGAATGGCTTCAAAGTGTAAATCAAATTACAATTTTCTGTGTTCCATCAAACATTTATCTGAAGACGTTACGTGATAAATTTATCATATTATAACTCTCTGTAGGATTATCAAAAGTTTATCTGAAGATGGGTTATATGCATACAATAAACTTCTTTTTCTCAACTTGCCGTTTATAACGGACATTTGATAATTTATGTCAACTTCAATCCAGGTTCATTTAGACGTGTGGCTACAGCATCCATTCGTTTGATCCGCCAGAAGGTGTTATCGTGTTTCTACAGCATCAGCGAGATGAACGATAACTTCCTGTTACTAGGCTTGTCCCAGCCGACCTTGACCCTGCAGTGGTGTAACGTCCTCATACTCCTCAACTTCAGTGATCAGGCCTACTGGAGTAAAGTGGTGAAAACTCCAAAAAAATACATCATGGCTACCGCCAGGTAACTTTCTCAAATATTCATGGATTTTGTTTTGAACCACGTAATTTTAGAGGTAGCAGTAAGTATTACCCTGTCAGTTTGTGTTCTCATTTCTTTACCGTATTTGTATGAATTAACTTCTAAACTTCATTTGTATGAATTATCATAATAAATGATTTTTAGCTCTACTGGCCAAGGGCCAGCAGAGCTTATGGGATGGCGAGTTGTCCGTCGTCCGTTGTCTGTCGTCCGTCCGTCGTTAACTTTTGTCTTGTTACCACAATAGGGCCTTCATTTTTCATCCGATCTTTACCAAACTTTAACAGGTTGTTAATATCAATGAAAGCTCGGACAAGTTCGAAAACCAGCCGGATCGGATAAATTTCACCGGAGTTATGGCCCTTGTTTTGCTGGAAAATGCATATTAAGCCTTGTGAACACTCTAGCACCTTCATTTATTATTTGATCTTTACCAAACTTGCACAGATTGTTAATACCAATGATAGCTTGGACAAGTTCGAAAACCAGCTAAATTGGGTCAGTAACACTAGAGTTATGGCCCTTGTTTTTTCTGAATAATGCCATTTTCTGCCTTGTGAACACTCTAGCACATTCATTTATTATTTGATCATTACCAAACTTGCACAGATTGTTAATACCAATGAGAGCTTGGACAAGTTCGAAAATCAGCTAAATTGGGTCAGTAACACCAGAGTTATGGACCTTGTTTTTTCTGAAAAATGCCATTTTCTGCCTTGTGAACACTCTAGCACATTCATTTACTACTTGATCTTTACCAAACTTGTACAGATTGTTTAATAACAATGAAAGCTCGGATAAGTTCGAAAACCAGCTAAATTGTTTCAGTAATACCGGAGTTATGGCCCTTGTTTTTTCTGGAAAATGCTATTTTCTGCCTTGTGAACACTCTAGGGCCTTCAATATTAATCAGACCTTTACTTAAATTTGCCAGTGTCTTTATATCAATGAAAGCTTGGACAAGTTCGAAAACCGGCAAGATCGAAAAACCGGCAAGATCGGCAATTTCACCGGAGTTATGGCCCTTGTTTTGCTGAAAAATGCCATATTAAGCCTTGTGAACACTAGCATCTTCATTTATTATTTGATCTTTATCAAACTTGCACGGATTTTTAATATCAATGAAAGCTCGGACAAGTTCGAAAACCAGCTAGATCGGACCATTAACAGCAGAGTTATTGCCCTTGATTTAGTTAAAAAAATGCTATATTTTGCCTCATTAAGACGATAGGGCCTTCATCTTTCATCCAATCTTTACCAATCTTTACCAGATTGTTTATATAAATGAAAACTCGGACAAGTTCGAAAACCAGCTAGATCGGAGCATTAACAGCGGAGTTATGGCGCTTGATTTTTTCTGAATATTGCTCTTTTCTGCCTTGTGAACGCTCTAACAACTTCATTTATTATTTGATCGTTACCAAACTTGCAGAGATTGTTAATACTAATGATAGCTTGGACAAGTTCGAAAATCAGCTAAATTGGGTCAGTAACACCAGAGTTATGGCCCTTGTTTTTTCTGAAAAATGCCATTTTCTGCCTTGTGAACACTCTAGCACATTCATTTATTATTTGATCTTTACCAAACTTGCACAGATTGTTTAATATCAATGAAAGCTCGGACAAGTTCGAAAACCAGCTAGATCGGACCATTAACAGCGGAGTTATTGCCCTTGATTTAGTTAAAAATGCTATATTTTGCCTCATTAAGATGATAGGGCCTTCATCTTTCATCCAATCTTTCCCAAACTTTACCAGATTGTTTATATAAATGAAAGCTCAGACAAGTTCGAAAACCAGCTAGATCGGAGCATTAACAGCGGAGTTATGGCGCTTGATTTTTTCTGAAAATGGCTATTTTCTGCCTTGTGAACGCTGTATCACCTTTATTTATTATTTGATCGTTACCAAACTTGCACAGATTGTTAATACCAATGATAGCTTGGACAAGTTCGAAAATCAGCTAAATTGGGTCAGTTTCACCAGAGTTATGGCCCTTGTTTTTTCTGAAAAATGCCGTTTTCTGCCTTGTGAACACTCTAGCACATTCATTTATTATTTGATCTTTACCTAACTTGCACAGATTGTTAATATCAATAAAAGCTCAAACAAGTTTGAAAACCAGCTAAATTGTTTCAGTAACACCGGAGTTATGGCCCTTGTTTTTTCTGAAAAATGCTATTTTCTGCCTTGTGAACACTCTAGGGCCTTCAATATTAATCGGACCTTTACTTTACTTTGTCAGTGTCTTTATATCAATGAAAGCTCGGACAAGTTCGAAAACCGGCAAGAACGAAATAATTTCACCGGAGTTATGGCCCTTGTTTTGCTGAAAAATGCCTTATTAAGCCTTGTGAAAACTCTAGCACCTTCATTTATTATTTGATCTTTACCAAACTTGCACAGATTTTTAATATCAATGAAAGCTCGGACAAGTTCGAAAACCAGCTAGATCGGACCATTAACAGCGGAGTTATTGCCCTTGATTTAGTTAAAAGTGCTATATTTTGCCTCATTAAGACGATAGGGCCTTCATCTTTCATCCAATCTTTACCAAACTTTACCAGATTGTTTATATAAATGAAAGCTCGGACAAGTTCGAAAACCAGCTAGATCGGAGCATTAACAGCGGAGTTATGGCGCTTGATTTTTTCTGAATATTGCTATTTTCTGCCTTGTGAACGCTCTAACACCTTCATTTATTATTTGATCGTTACCAAACTTGCAGAGATTGTTAATACTAATGATAGCTTGGACAAGTTCGAAAATCAGCTAAATTGGGTCAGTAACACCAGAGTAATGGCCCTTGTTTTTTCTGAAAAATGCTATTTTCTACCTTGTGAACACTCTAGGGCCTTCAATATTAATCGGACCTTTACTTAACTTTGCCAGTGTCTTTATATCAATGAAAGCTTGGACAAGTTCGAAAACCATCCAGATTGGACCATTTACATCGGAGTCATGGCCCTTGATTTTCTGAAACATGCTATATCTTGGCCTCATTAAGACGAAAGGGCCTTTATTTGGCTGGATTTCATTGAAACTTTGCAGGGATGATCAGTACCAAGCCTAGTTGTACATAGTCACCATGTTCCAGTTGGATGATTTTGGCGGAGTTATAGCCCTTTTATGCTTAATCTACATACATGGATAGTAAAGGTGACAAAGAAGAAACTACGTTTATAAAGTTTATTGGCATAACTGACTTAGTACCCCAGACTAAGATGACTAGATTGTAATGACTAGCTAAGGTAATGACTAGTTATTAGTATAATATACATAGTCTGGTGAGGGCTGAGCCAGCATGCCTCATTCTTTCTTGGGAGGAAAGGCTGATAATTGAAGAAGCGACGATATACAGAGTTTATTGTAACTACTGAGGATGTAAACAATGAAAGGATGCTGTTTGGCTGAATTTAGTCATGTGACTAAAATGTTAATGAGTAACTGTAACCGGAAGTATTGCTTGTAAACAAAGAAATCGAAAGTAGGGTTTGTTTTGGTGAGAAGCAAAGTGAATGGGTGTATGGTATTACGATTTCTCATAAACTTCCATTTATGCTTAATCTACATACATGGATAGTAAAGGTGACAAAGAAGAAACTACGTTTATAAAGTTTATTGGCATAACTGACTTAGTACCCCAGACTAAGATGACTAGATTGTAATGACTAGCTAAGGTAATGACTAGTTATTAGTATAATATACATAGTCTGGTGAGGGCTGAGCCAGCATGCCTCATTCTTTCTTGGGAGGAAAGGCTGATAATTGAAGCCTTATGCCCAAAGAAAACATTTGTCAAATGTTTTGATTTGTCAAATGTTGTGATCCCAAGAAAGAGGGAAATTGACACCTTAAGTAATGTCCTTGATGAGCAATACATAGAACAGATGATGAAAATAGGAATTAAATGACATAGTTGAAAGTACAACATTATGATACAGATGCATCAGGATACAGATGCATCAGCCTACGATGGCAGGCTACAGACATGAGATACAGAAGCCTACGATGGCAGGCAACAAACATGAGATGCATAAGCCTACGATGGCAGGCTTCGGACGTCGACAGCAGGCACTGACGAAAGCAGGCAACGGGTGTAAGATGCATCAGCCTACGATGGCAGGCTACAGACATGAGATACAGAAGCCTACGATGGCAGGCAACAAACAGGAGATGCATAAGCCTACGATGGCAGGCTTCGGACGTCGACAGCAGGCACTGACGAAGGCAGGCAACGGGCGTAAGATGCATCAGCCTACGATGGCAGGCTATAGACATGAGATACAGAAGCCTACGATGGCAGGCAACAAACATGAGATGCATCAGCCTACGATGGCAGGCTTCGGACGTCGACAGCAGGCACTGACGAAGGCAGGCAACGGGCGCAAGATGCATCAGCCTTCGATGGCAGGCTACAGACATGAGATACAGAAGCCTACGATGGCAGGCAACAAACATGAGATGCATAAGCCTACGATGGCAGGCTTCGGACGTCGACAGCAGGCACTGACGAAGGCAGGCAACGGGTGCAAGATGCATCAGCCTACGATGGCAGGCTACAGACATGAGATACAGAAGCCTACGATGGCAGGCAACAAACATGAGATGCCTAAGCCTACGATGACAGGCTTCGGACGTCGACAGCAGGCACTGACGAAGGCAGGCAACGGGTGCAAGATGCATCAGCCTACGATGGCAGGCTACAGACATGAGATACAGAAGCCTACGATGGCAGGCAACAAACATGAGATGCATAAGCCTACGATGGCAGGCTTCGGACGTCGACAGCAGGCACTGACGAAGGCAGGCAACGGGTGCAAGATGCATCAGCCTACGATGGCAGGCTACAGACATGAGATACAGAAGCCTACGATGGCAGGCAACAAACATGTGATGCATAAACCTACGATGGCAGGCTTCGGACGTCGACATCAGGCAATGACGAAGGCAGGCAACGGGTGCAAGATGCATCAGCCTACAATGGCAGGCTACAGACATGAGACACAGAAGTCTACGATGGCAGGCAACAAACATGAGATGCATAAGCCTACGATGGCAGGCTTCGGACGTCGACAGCAGGCACTGACGAAGGCAGGCAACGGTGGCAAGATGCATCAGCCTACGATGGCAGGCTACAGACATGAGATACAGAAGCCTACGATGGCAGGCAACAAACATGTGATGCATAAACCTACGATGGCAGGCATCGGACGTCGACAACAGGCACTGACGAAAGGCAGGCAACGGGTGCGAGATGCATCAGCCTACGATGGCAGGCTACAGACATGAGATACAGAAGCCGACGATTGCAGGCAACAAACATGAGATGCATAAGCCTACAATGGCAGGCTTGGGACGTCGACAGCAGGCACTGACGAAAGCAGGCAACGGGTGTAAGATGCATCAGCCTACGATGGCAGGCTACAGACATGAGATACAGAAGCCTATGATGGCAGGCAACAAACAGGAGATGCATAAGCCTACGATGGCAGGCTTCGGACGTCGACAGCCGGCACTGACGAAGGCAGGCAACGGGCCTAAGATGCAGCAGCCCACGATGGCAGGCTACAGATATGAGATACAGAAGCCTACGATGGCAGGCAACAAACATGAGATGCACAAGCCTACGATGGCAGGCTTCGGACGTCGACAGCAGGCACTGACGAAAGCAGGCAACGGGCGTAAGATGCATGAACCTACGATGGCAGGCTACAGGCAATGAGATGCATAAGCCTACGATGGCAGGCTTCGGACGTCAACAGAATGTGCTGACGATGGCAGACGACGGGCATAAGATGCATCAGCCTACGATGGCAGGCTACAAACAGGAGATGCATAAGCCTACGATGGCAGGCTTCGGACGTCGACAGCAGGCACTGACGAAGGCAGGCAACGGGCGTAAGATGCATCAGCCTACGATGGCAGGCTAGACATGAGATGCATAAGCCTATGGTGGCAATGGGCATGAGATGCACAAACCCACGATGGCAGTAAACGGGCACGTAACTGCATAAACCTACGATGGCAGGCTTGGGACATTACATGTTACAGTCTACGATGGCAAACAATGAACTTGTGAGCCTACGATGCAGACAAACTGCATAGACTCTGATTAGATTTATGTATGAGCCCACGAGGGCATGCACATGTTACGAAGGGCAACATTGGTAACAACAAAATGAAAGCAAAATATACATGTGATGAGCATCAAAGGTATGTTAAAAGTCTCATAAAACGTAAATGTATATGCGAGTACATGTAAAAATAACGAAAACAAATGGAAATTGAGTGTTGTAAGTTGATCTACATGTCACTACAGATAACAAAAAATCAGTCAAAAATGACAAGGAAATTTAAATCATAATTATGTTGCAAACATAAACACTGACGAACGACTACCTATGGCACCGTGAAACTTTAGATGTACCAACATTGCAATGGCCTAGTGCAGGCCTATTATGGCAAGCAACGGGCTATGGATGCAGGAATCTACGATGGCAGACAGCGGGCAACGGATGTGTTGGCCTATTATGGCAGGCAATGGGCTATGAATGCATTAGTCAACGATGGCAGACAGAGGGCAATGGATGCATTGGCCGACTATGGCAGGCAATGGACTATGGATGTGTTGGCCCATTATGGAAGGCAACAGCCTAGGAATGCATTAGTATATGATGGCAGACAGCTGGCAGTGAATGCATTGGCCTACAATGGCAGGCAACGGGAGATGGCTGCATGAATCTACGATGGCAGACATCGGGCAACTGATGCATAGGCATACGATGGCAGGCAATGGCCTATGGATGCATGAGTACGAATGGCAGCTAACGGGCAACGGATGCATTGGCCTAAGATGGCAGGCAACGGGTTATGAATGCATTAGTCTACGATGGCAGACAGCGGTCAATGGATGCATTGGCCTACGATGGCAGGCAACGGGCTATGATGTATGAGTATGATACGAATGGCAGACAGCGGGCAATGGATGCATAGTCCTAAGATGGCAGGCGACGGGCTATGGATGCACGCGTCTATGATGGCAGACAGCGGGCAATGAATGCATTGGCCTACGATTGCTGGTAGCAGGCAGAGGATGCAAGAGTTTGATGGCAGACAACGGGCCATGGATGTGTTAGCCTATGATGGCAAACGGGGGGGGGGCTATGGTAGACGCCCACAATAGCGGACTGTGGGCTACAGATGCAGTGGCCTACGACAGCAAATGGCAGGCCATGGCTATGTTCCATAGATGCCAGACAACAGGCAATGGATGCAAATTGATGATGGCAGACAATATGGAACATATGCATTAGTCGATTATGGCAGGTGGCAGATAGATGAGGAGGACTCCTGCAGATAACTATGTTGCGGCGATAGATAGATACCGCCTATTGGTAACTAATGCACATGTTCGATACAAGTATGTTTAGGCGTGTGTAATATAAAACCAAATGATAATAATTTCAACATCCTGTCTACAGATTTGTAATACAAGTTCAAATTTCTTACATGATGAGTAGTGCTCTGGGTGAGATACATGCTGGAACATAAAACAGTATGTACAGTTTTATGTTTCCTTAAGTATGTCATTAGTTGTTATGACGATCTATGAATTCTGAATGCTGATGGCAATGGAGTTATTTTATGTGAAACACATACTGTCTTTTAAAGTAAGTGTGTAAGATGGTTAGTAAGTAACAATAGCCAAACTGGGAGCTCATAGTTTAATGGTTCACAAATTATGTGTTCTTTGACACAGTAGTTCTGATGCCAGTTTATGAATCCAGGCTGGTGATGGCGATGAAGACCTTGTAGTAGGATGCATACCGTCTTCGCAAACATGTGTATACATCGTGATACTAACACCAGCCATGTTTAGAAGTACTAAGAACACTCGTACTTGAAGTTCATTGACATGATAAAGTAGAAGCAATCTGAACACGTGTGACTTTTAGATGTAAGCCTTGATGCAGTGGCTAAGCCTAACATAGACCATATGAAGAAGTACTATGAACACCCGTACTCCTTCAATTAACCCTATGTAAGAGTAGAAGCACTGCGAAAACTCGTGACTTCTAAAAGACATGTATAACCTTGATGCCGTGGCTAAGCCTACAAAGACCATATGAAGAAGTGCTATGAACACCCGTACTTCTTCAGTTAACCTAGTTAAGAGTAGAAGCACTAAGAACACTCGTGACTTCTTAAAGACATGTATAACCGCTTGATCAACCTTTAAACTGAAGGATAAAGAGATATATTTCTAAAAACACTCATACTATTCGCTTGTTTCGTCTATGCGAGATAGAGCTTGGTTGTTTTGTTTCGTAGTAACCCCAATCCACTGAAGTTTTCAACAGTTCATAGTGTTCTGCCTTTCGTTCTGCCTTTTTTGAAGAAAGCATTATGGTAGATGTAGAAGTGTGTACCTCCATACTGACGGTACAAGCCATTGATCAGTCGCTATAGCTCTGTAGTTCTTTCCTCTTGTAAGGCTCTGTTTCACACAACATGTCCTTGGACTTCGAAAATGCTGCTCGAAACTCGTGGCTCCTGATGTCAGTTGATCATATGCTGTCCATTCTGGTCGTGTGTTTCATTGGCAGCAACCATGCCAGAGATGAGCAGCATTGCTAAATTCACGTGTTAGTGTGCAGCAACGTCATTGTTTAATTTTGGAGGAATGCCATTAACCGCCGGGAGATATTCTGCCGGGAGATTGTTAGCTGGCCGGCGTAGCGTGATTGAGTTTTCAGGACCTAATCTTGCGTTTCCGAGGCCGTATTTCTGTCAAAATCGTTAAAAATAACCTGGTTGGTATCAGGCAAGTTGATCCGTCCCGAAAGCTAAGCCAGAGTAACCTGCATGTCGCGCATTTCTTACCGAAATAGGCCGATTTCTCCTGGTGGTGTTGCAGAATTTGTTCCTCCGTGGGCGCCGACATTTTTGTTTGTGACGTCATCTTTTTCGTGGTCAGGTGTTTCGTCACGTGATACGGATTCCTGTCTGTTTATGGAGTTCCTTTGTTTAATCCGCGCATCGGCAGGTACTTCGTCACGTGCCAAGTCTCTTCCGGGATTGAATTCTCTTTAACATAGCCTTCGTCAAGGACGACGGCACTTTAATTCCTTACTTCGCTAGAGCTTCGCGAAAACTCGAACACTCCCCAATTTTCGATCGATATCATGTCGTATTCTTGACGGGCGTCCATTTGCGAGTCGGGAAGGTCGACTCGCCATAATTGTACGATTTTCCTTTCAAAATGAGGAGATCGCAATTCGAATCGATACGGTCACTTTGCTAATAAGATCTTCGAATGTTCGATGAATCATAAGGCGAGTGATACATCTCTTAGAAATCCGCACAAGAGATGTAAATGAAATATTAGAAGCGACGATATACAGAGTTTATTGTAACTACTATTGATGTAAACAATGAAAGGATGCTGTTTGGCTGAATTTAGTCATGTGACTAAAATGTTAATGAGCAACTGTAACCGGAAGTATTGCTTGTAAACAAAGAAATCGAAAGTAGGGTTTGTTTTGGTGAGAAGCAAAGTGTATGGGTGTATGGTATTACGATTTCTCATAAACCACGTTTATTACATAAACTTCCATTAAAGGTTTAATACACAAACTTTGTTCTGACTAGTTCTCCTGAACCCCTGGCCGGATTTAAACGAAGCTTTTTAGGGATGATCAATTCCATGTCTAGTTGTGCAAATCGTATTCCGGTTGAATGGTTTTTTTTGGCAGAATTATGGCCCTTTAAAGGTTTTAATACACAAACTTTGATCTACTTCTCCTCAACCCCTCGCCAGACTTCAATGAAACTTTGCAGGGATGATCAGCACCAAGCCTAGTTGTGCATGTCATCGTCACGTTCCGGCTTACAGATATTTGGCAGAGTTATGGCCCTTTAAAGAATTTTGATACCACAATTTTTTTCCGGGCTAGTTCTCCTGAACCTCTGGCTGGATATAGACGAAACTTGACAAGGATGATCAGTATCAAGCCTAGTTGTGCATGTCATCGCCATATTTCGGTTGAATGATTTTTGGCAGAGTTGTGACCCTTTTAATGTTTTAATACACAAACTTTGTCCAGATTAGTCTCTTCTGAACGCTTTGCCAGATGTCAGCGAATCTTGGCGAGAATGATCAGTACTAAGCCTAGTTGCACCTGTCATTGCCATGTTCTGGTTGAATGATTTTTGAAAGACTTATGGCCCCTTATACATAAACTTTATCTTGAGCCAGTAGAGCGTCCACAGGCCCTCTTGGGCCTCTTGTTTCAAACAAACTTCATAATATTGCTTCAGTGAATGTAATTTGTGTAGATTTAAGTATTTTATTGTAAATTATACAACTTCGAGATGTTATAAATTACTTCAGAAAATTGCAATTTCTGCACACAAAAAAGTTAAATATTTGCTTTATGCAATTTTAGTTAACCTTAAAGGGAATGTAGCGACACAGCCAAACCATCTTTATTATTGAGAGTTCTGAAAAATTTGAATAAGGGTGAAAGAATTATCAAAATCGGATGATAAACAAAGAAGTTATGATCATTTGAAGTTTCCGTTGAAACGGATATGGAAGCGGCCATTTTGAGAGCTATGACATCACGGTTCTAAATTACCATATATGGAATATTTATAAATATGAACATTTACTGATATAGGGGAAACATGACAGCAACTGTATGAAAAAAAATGTTATACTTAATGGCAATAATGCTTTATATGACCAGTAAAAAAAAAATCATTCATTTGCAGTGATTTTCTTCGTTTTAAATGATATTTATCAATATTCCATATATGGTAATATGGAACTATGACATCATAGTTCTAAAAATGGCTGCTCCCATATTCATTTTAGAACAACCTTTAAATGGTCATATCTTTTTTGTTTATCATCCGATTTTGATAATTCTTTCACCTTTTTCCAAATTTTTCAGAATTCTCAATAATAGAGGTTGTTTGGCTGTGTCGCATTACATTCCCTTTAATTACACAATTTAAGTGAAGCGCTACTGTGGCCAAGATAGTAAAGGCCCTGCATCCAAAACTTTCTTGCCTGTCACAACTGCTGGTTCGAATCCCACTGGGAGCTCAACTTGTCAAGTGAAAAAGTGTTGATTCTTACGGCTTGAGGTATACAGTACTGGTTCTACTCAGGAAATATGGGTTGGTCTGCCTCTACGGCGAAAAAAATCAGCTGTCATATATGGCCTAACGTGCTAAAATTGACATGAAACACCATTCAAACAAAGAAGTTGTGTTGGAGTGAAGATCACATATAGATGCCATTAAACTATATATATATACCTTCCAATTATAATTATACTTAAAATGGTAATTATGAAAGTCGTCTGCCTACATTACAGTACAGACACGGCTGCAGACGAC
Source organism: Cyrtodaria siliqua (assembly GCA_037043455.1). Classification (NCBI taxonomy): domain Eukaryota; kingdom Metazoa; phylum Mollusca; class Bivalvia; order Adapedonta; family Hiatellidae; genus Cyrtodaria; species Cyrtodaria siliqua. The sequence goes on from JAWPHD010017925.1 coordinate 39,544, forward strand.
CAGTCGGCCGATACAACCCAGTCGTCACAACAGACACAGCTGTGTTGTAGTCAGGAGATACTGCGACAAGGTGGACTCATTCTCTTCTGTGATTACGCTGTAAGTCTGAGGTGGACTTGTTCTTTTTGTAACGCTTAAGTTGTTGCAGTGTTTTGAAATTACAATTGTGTCTTCCCAATCACTTCATACAAGCCAGAGCTGATCTAAACACTAGGGAGATTGCCCACACCTCCACCACCAAAAAAATAAATAAATAAAACAAAGAATAGGATGACTGTATTAACAAGCTAAACTTTGCATTAGTTTTGTCCTTTGAAAATATCAGTTAAGATATTTTCATTAAAAGTAGATTTTTACATGAAAAGTTTCAATGCACTATATTCTACTTTGGAACTATATTCTACTTTGAAATATTGTCTGTTTTTCATGAGAGTATTTGATTTTGTACAGTGTGAGAATCTGACTGACTCTGAGCACATGACCTGGGTGTTGATCAATCACGTGCGAGATCTCATAGAGTTGTCACAGGAGTCTCCCGTGCAGGATTTCATCAGGTACGTTCATATGTTAATATCAAAGTATATTTAATATTTACACAGATTTTAAAACACGGTATACAGCTTGTACAAATCAGGCCTGAACTTTTATATTGAAACACAATGGCAGGAAATACTCAACCTGTATTAAGGTAGGTTATCATCTTTCATTTTAAATACCTGTTCATTTCTTTTGAGTGTTCTCATTGCAAAAAAAACTTACATGTGTACATGTATATCTTTTTAAGGAAATCCATGTACCAATTGTGTGTCTTTTAGATCTTCAAGTGTATCTATAGTCAGTATTATTAATATACTCTGTAAAAAAAGTTTTGGACTATGGCAGTGTTCGAACCCGTACAATGATCGCTGAACCATGACATTCGACCATAACCCTTATTATCTCAGTTGATAATTCACAATAGATCAACAATCAACAATAATTATCGTTTACAATGAAAGTTTGCGAAAAAATAATAATCGTTTTATTGGTTACTCGAATGTGTCCGTAACTGTTACTTTTTATGGACTTTGCAACATTTTTTACAGACCCTTTGTGTATTCGCGATAATTTTTTAAAATCAAATCTTGTTTGGAATTTAATGTTTCTGGTATCAAATTAACCAGGTAGGGTAGACCTTGGTTACTAAAAAAAGATACTTAAATTCTGTCCACTAGTTTTAGTTTTATATGACTTTATATACCCTGGTCTAAAACTTTTTTTACCGAGTATAGATAATATGATGGCCAATGAATATGCAGCCAAGGTAGTATCAGATAAAAGTTATGTTTCTTTTATAGTCAAGCTAAATGGTTTTCTAATACAACAACTACATATGCCATACTTATATTTTAGTGCCATACATCGCAACTCTGCAGCCAGCAGCCTGTTCATCCAGGCAATCCATGCTAGGTGGGAGGACGTGACTTGTCCGGCAGTCATGAGAAAAACGCTCAAGTGTCTAGAAGCTATCCACTTCTCCCAGAGTGGAGCACTGTTGACCTTGCTGATAGACAAGTTCCTCGACACTCACCACCTGGCCGTCGCTCGTGTCTGTGATAGCATAGCCTGTAGGAGGGTAGAGATGCTGCTGGCAGAATCGCCACAGGTTTGTGGACAGTTTGTGCAACATTATGTTATGCTTGGAAAGAGAACTTAACAATTATGTCCCCTTAATAATCGCGTCACCATTAAACATATTTTGTGATCGTTTTAAACAACTCCTATACCGTTGCAAAATTCAAAATTTCATTGCAGCTAATCCCATAATTATTGTCCTACAGAAGCGTGTACAGCAGCTGCCCCTGGACGACCTGGACAAACTTCTCACCTACATGATTACAGCTAATCCCATATTTATTTTCCTACAGGAGCATGTACAGCAGCTGCCCCTGGACGACCTGGAAAAATTCTCACCTACATGATTACAGCTAACCCCATATTTATTTTTCTACAGGAGCGTGTACAGCAGCTGCCCCTGGACGACCTGGACAAACTTCTCACCTACATGCACACCAGCAGGCTCACACACAAGTAACTACTCTAACCTCTGTCTGGCTGTATAGTATGCTTAATCTTCCTGCCTGAAAATGTGGACTATTTTGGCATTTAAACATTACCCTTTGTGTAACTCGACAGCATAAGTACAGTGTTGCCTGTGTTTCCTTTGTTTATTAGTCCCCTACCGATGTGTCACTGGGGACTATAAGTTTACCTCCCGTCTGTCCGTCATTCTGTCCGTAAAACTGGATCCTACGATAACTTACAAAGTATAAAAGATATTTTATGAAACTTTCTACATATGGTAGAGGGGCATACGGAGATTGAGCACGTTATTTAATTTTGTTGATATGGCCAAAATTGGCTATAAAATAGTTAGTTTGATCTGGTCCAACAAAAAATGCAATACTGGAGTATCTTGTTTAAATTATTATGGATGGCGGGAGGTATACAGTACTGGTTCTACCCAGAAATAAGTGGGTGATCTGGTTCCACCACTAACAAATTGACAGTCATATATAGCCTGAAATGTACTGAAAAATGATGTTGAACAACAAACAAACAAATTGTTTAGTTAAATATTTTCGGATTATCAGTAACCTTTTAAAAAAAGTTAAGATTGGAAAAAATTGATGAAAATAACGTCCCAGTTAAAATGAGTACACTTGTCAGGTAGATGTTTTTGCATTTGTCGACTAC
>JAWPHD010017926.1:0-42276 GCA_037043455.1 Cyrtodaria siliqua
TCTCTTATTCTTCGAATAGTCGAGCTAAAATGGCCGACGTTCGTGCAGTCTTTTGTTTGTTTGTTTTATACGCCTTTCACGCTTTTTATATTATGTTTGTTAATTAATCAAGGATTTGTCCATACAATTAATGGACAAATCCTTGACTCAATCGATTATTATGCCAATAGAATACATTAATCACACCATTCTTAATTGTTCACACAATGCAGTCGAGGTTTTTACCAGTGGTTCTATAGAAAAGTTAAAAAGATAATTTAATTTGCTCACTTAGTAAATCATTTAAATGTACTGTATTGTTATCCTCACAAACATTATCTATACCGAAAAATTGAACCGCTTGATGATTCGCAAAGCTTTTATTTTGTTTCTCCTTGATCATTTAACCTTTGAAGAATTGTTCGAAATAACGTCAATCAATAGAAAGGTTATTTATTTGCTTTCTAACCATGCATCTTATGTAAATATTCATTAAACAATACATGTATATGTTTGATGACCAAAAAAATAGACACACGGTGATGTACGTATGCACTTTAAGAAAAAAAAGCGTTATATTTCCTTCCCATTTGGAGCTTTTACCGATTTATTTAAGCGTTTATTTGTCCCGTGTGGTTGCCGGGGGCCTCCGTTTGGTCACGGGGCAAAGAATAGGGCCACTGCAGATCCCTTTGGAGGGGTAGGCAGAGGGGTAGAATCCCCCCCCCCCCCCCCCCCCCCCCCCCCCCCCCCCCCCCCCCAAAATCATGTTCATTTTATCATTTTTTGTTCATGTTCATTAAAGGTCTTCATCATGATCCCTGCATTGTTTCAGGTGCTATTTCGCTCGCATCAAAGAGCAGTGGCAGAAAAACAATAACGTGGCTCCAGCGTAAATGGCGTTTCTACGATAGAATTTGCAGCAACTCTGCAGTTCAGGGTGAGAAGGTTCTAGGCCCATTTTCCATATTTTATCTCGATGTACATGGAAGATGAGCCTGGCATGTTCATGCCTATTAGGCGCCATATAACCTTTTCATGTGTTGGTTCGCCTTAAAACCGCAATTCAATTCAATTTAATTAAGCGTTATTTGGAATAAAATTACACCATTAGAAAGGTTATTTATTTGGCGTTCTGGCCTTGAATTCACCAACCATTCTTGAGAACATTTTTAGACTTAAGCCCAAGTATGCAAATTTCAATCACAATTAGTTCTATAAGTTTAAAATATAAACATTCATTTCAAGCTGCTGTGTATGATAAATACTAATAAATAGCACCTTCATATGACTGTTTATCTTTGAAGGTAATGTGAATATTTGCGAAAATAGTTCGAGTACTTGAGTTCAAGTCTAAAAGTAGTTTGAAGAATGGTTGGTGAATTCAAGACCAGGTGTTCTGGCAATGCAAAATATGTAAAAAAAAATAATCAGTAAAACAAGGATATATAATGATATATAATGTCTGTTTGCAATGTAAATGGGTGTATCGTACATCGGGGCCTCTCGCATACCGCCACGATAAGCGCAGTAAAAATCGATAAATGCAGCGTATAATCGATAAACTTACCTGGACGACAAGTGTTTTCAGTTGAATACAGTGTAAGTACTGTCATGTCATATCCCCGTCATTTAAATCAAGCAAAGGAGAATACAATTTAAATGTCATTTTATCATCGTTGCTTAAAATAGGGGTAAATGGGGATTGACACACGGAAGAAGATGCTGCCGTTTTTGAAAATACAACAACAGAGTGAATGAAACGAACTACTGGATAAATCGTTTTGAGGTTACTAATATATATATATTTATGTACCCCGCTGAAGATAAGAATGTTTGTGTCGTAGATACATTTTCGTCTCCAAAGAGAAGTGTTTTTAGTGTTGTGTTATTGGTAGACGGGGAGTTGAATTTTATAGGTTACTGCATTTGTATGGCTAAATATTACTTGGAACGAGTTGTTTTGGCAAAGGACGACGAGCTTGCGAGTCGTCCTGCGCCAAAACAACTCGTTCCAAGTAATATTTAGCCATACAAATCATATTGTTTTTGATCAATGTTAATTGTATGACTATTACTTTTCATTGTATTTGTGTTATTTTGTATAGCTTTTGATGGAATTCCTATCTTGCCATTCTGTTTCATTTTGTGTGGATGATTATTTTGCGCGAAAAACGACGTCAACGTCGGAGAACGTCATTAAAAGCATCAAGCGATTTTCTGAAGTTTGTTTACCATTCGATAACGTTAAAAACAGTGGGTGAGTGACCATTTGAATTATTTTATCAATTTTTGCCTTAAAAGATTGAAAATAAACTCGTATTTTTTTGTTGACACTATAGGAAGGATTCCGTTATTTTTATTTGAAAGTAGTTACTTATTTCTATTTCGCGGCTCTTAGCAAGCACGAGCAAAAGTTCCCGTGCAATATCAATATTGCACGCTTAGCTCAATGCAAACTAAACGGGACAATATGAAAGTATACAATAAAGCAATATATTTCTTATGTCGGTGTACTTATTGCAGTTAAATATACACTTAAAAAAGTTATATTAAGTACTCCGATTTTTGATGGTTATAATTATTTCATTTTTTCATAATTATCTCATGTGTTAATTGTAGTAATGTCTTAGTGATATTCATCAATCATATTTGTGTTATCTCGTTATTCGGGTGCGTTGATGCGTGAACGCTCAAAACAAGGTAAGTTGCACGTGCAAATTGTATTTCATACCGTTTTTTTATACCGTGTATGGATGGACACACCTGAAAAAACATACAAGAGCTGTCGGAGAACAGCGCAGCTCGACTATACTATTTTTCAGAGAATAATAAATTATATAGCCAGTATATACCATCAGAAAACAAGGCTAAAACAATGTGGGGTTTGGTAGAGGGGCGGGTATAGAAACACGGGCCGATATAAAATTATTGTTAGAATCTCGTACAAATTATAGTAAAATTTGGGGCAGGGTGTGACATTTTATTTACTTTAATCTTAATCCAAAATTGCTGTCATTTCAAAGAAATTTGTGGACGAAAGGCAACTTACACGCACAATTTGATGTGAAATAGACACATTTTAGAATTTGGGTTCCATGAAAACCCAGGGGTTACAGGAATCAAAATTACTTAAGCAGCCCTTAAGATAATGCTATAAGGAAACTCATGTCCAAATTTGGTTGTGCTAGGATAAGAAATGTAAGAGATACAGACTTGTAAATACAGCTTACACGCAAAATTTGATGTGTAATGGACACATTTTAAGGGCTATCAGAATTTGGGTTCCATGGGAGCCCATGGGTTACAGGAACCAAAATTGCTTATGCAGTATTTAAGATAATGCTATAAGGAAGCCCATGGCCAAATTTGGTTGCGCTAGGGTAAGAAATGTAAGGGATAGACTTGTAAACACAGCTTGCACGCAAACCTTGATGTGGGACGCCGACGCCGGGGTGATTACATAAGCTCTCTTATTGTTCGAATAATCAAGCTAAACATGGGACGCATGTCTATTAAAGAAAGGGGGATAGCAATTGGACTTGTGCCGGCAGGCTTCGCTCATTCGCAGGTTAGTTTTACCATATCACAATTAGCAAGCAATACAATTAAAATTAATTTATGTTTTACCAACACTTTACACAAAATTGTGTGTGTATCTTTCCAGGTTGCTAGAAGGATGCATGTCCAAAAAAAAACACATAACAGAACTGGTTGATAAGTACAGGCGTACCGGAAATGTACACAATCTTCCCAGACGACCACATGGTAGAGCAACTACGCGTGTTCAAGACCGGTATATCGTTTTGTCCCATTTGCGAGAGAGACAGCATACTGCGGTCGGAACAGCTAGGACTACTAGTGCCAACCATGGTCGCAACATCAGCGCTGTAACGGTAAGTCGACTACTTAGTGCAGGGATCCGGGACAGGCGACCGTTTCATGGCATTGTATTAACCCCACGTCATTGCAGAGCCAGATTGCAATGGGCACGTGCACATTTGTGGTTTCGAAGAGCCGACTGGGCGCAAGTACTTTTCACAGACGAAACACGCATAAAGCTTCATGGAAATGGTGCGTAAACGCGGTTTACAGGAGGCGCGGAGAACGTTTCAGTGACACATGAATTATAGAGAGAGATCATTTTGGCGGTGGTTCCATTATGATTTGGGGGCGAGTGTCACCACACACAAAGACGCTGGCAATTGTGATCAACGGCAATCTCAACGCGGCCCGTTATCAGAATGAAATTCTGCTTCCAGTAGCTTCCTGTTGTAACACTACCATACCCTTTAATAAGTAATAATAATAGTTTAATAACAAGTGGTAGAAGTATCTCGCAGTTAATAGTAAATGACCATTATTCTACAATTTGGGATGACCAGAAACCAGAAACTTGCAAAAGATCAAACCTCCATTGCAAGAAACTGATATTCCTCCCTATGCATTTGCAAAGATAGCTGTGGACGTTTCTGGCCCATATCTTACATCACTGTCGGGTAACAAGTACATCGTAAGTTTTATCGACCTATTTTCGAGCTTTCCCGAGGCATTTCCTGTACCAGATACCAGTGCTGCGACAATCGCACATTTGATAATTGACGAAATATTTCCAAGATACGGGGCCTCGATTGCACTGGTATCAGACAATGGCGGCGAATTTATAAATAGAACTGTTAAAGAGGCCCTGGCTACTTTGAACATTCATCATATTACTACGTCCTATTACCATCCCCAGAGAAACAAAATAGAACGGTACCACCGCGACTGTTAGGTGATACTTTAGCAAAGAAATTAAAGGATAATTTGAATACCTGGGATGTGTATTTGAATCAAGCTTTGGCTGCAATTCGCTTTAATGTCAGTGAGTCGTTGAAATTTTCACCATTCTTTCTATTGTACAATAGGGATGTCGTGTTGCCGATAGACACAATTCTCAAACCACGCAGAAAATATGCGGGTGAGGATATGCATAAAATCGCCCTAGAACAACAGCATAAATCATTTCTCTTAGTTCATCAAAATCTTAAAGATGCAGAACGCCGACAAGCCAAATATGCAAACAAAAATACTAAACTAGTCACTTTTGAAGTTGGTGACCCTGTCTATTATAAAAACCACACTCGAAAGAGCAAATTAGAATGAAAATGGCGTCCTTATTATCGCATTATCAAACAAACCACACCTGTCACATACATTATCAAGAGCCAGCTTGATGGAACTGTCACTAAGGTTCACGTTCACCATCTCCGCTTAGCTAATGTGGATGAGTGGCAGATACCAACAGATAAGTTAAGTCGACCAATTAGGATAGCTAATTATGTGGTTCCACCGATAGCGATCATAATTCCAACCCCACCTCAGATACATCTGACAGTAATGCGGACGATGAATTGGTCCAACATTACCGTCAAGAACGTAATAATTCTGACAGTGAATCCGACATCCCTTTGATGGAATTACGCAAACGAATTCGTGCACAAAGTAAGCACTCACATAACTCAGATCATGAAAACTCTAATTCTGACACCAATGTTCCTAATTTGACACGTGTTTCCACCACACCTCATTCTCTTTCGTCAGATGATAAGGAGATTGTCAAAATGGAAACACTCATTTCATTTTCATCAGGTGCAACCAAAATGAGGGAGTCAGATTCCGATAACATGTCAATTTGTTCAGATGAGCCAGATAAAAAGGGAAATGAGATTTCTGTTATCTCACGCAAGAAGCGTTTTTCACTAAAAAAATCCTCGAAACAGACACAAAGTGAGAAAATGAGAAAGATGGTAACAGCCATCAAAGCGATTAGTGGGTTGATTTAGGCTTCAGACAAATGTGTTGTTTGAATTTTAAGTTAAGACTCATATTTCTGTATGGTTCAGAAAAAGCTGAGAGTAATACTATTTGAGTATAAGTACTAATACGTCATGCAAACATAAAGCAGATTGAACAGTGAACCCTTCCATATACGTCCAAATAACAATACAGTCATTCCAATGCAACACCATATTGAGGAATTGAAAACTCAACCTTTCAAAATTGGGGATTTTCATTTGGGACAATTGCCTTAATAGCTCTGATCACTGGGGATAAATGTGTACAAACTCGGTTCTGCCAAAAGTTTTGTGTGAGTATACGGTGAACTCTCAGAGAAGACCGAGGGGCTTCGATGGGGCTCAGATTTCCGGGCAGCATGTTTTGCTGAAAAGGGGTCAGCAACCCTTTCATCACGTCATAAGCCAATGGACAGAACATACCGTCTGATCTTCACGACACGGTATCTGTGTAAATATCCGGATATATCGATATATGTAGAACTGTGGACACACGTGTAATACGAGACATTATGTAATTGTGAACATTGTATACTAATATATATACTTATATACACTGTTGTTATATAAACTGGTGACGTCAGTCAAAAACTGAATCTAGACTTGTTGTAAATAGAACATATGTAATTTAGACGGACTAACAGTGGTTTAGTCCCGAATGCTACCCCATACATAACTAACTAATTGAACCGATGTGTGTAAATATGACCTGTTGGAAACTAATTGGACAAAAAAAAAGAATTGTTTTTGGAAATCAGTAAACCTATAACTTTGCTGTAGTCAATTAGTTGAGTTACAGGAGAGGAACTGCTAGACGCTAATAGACGCTAATCGTTTATCTATAGCTAATTGGAACTATGGTACCACGTTATCAGCAACAGGTGTTCGGAATTATCTATAGAGAATTTACCTGCTGATATTCTGCGGAGTATATTAACCTGGACAGATTAATAAAGTCTCTGCATACAACTTTAAAGGGACTTGAGGTTATCTAAAATGGTACGACAAACATTATGGGACGATGCCATGGAACACGTTCTTCTGAGGGCCTATGGTTTAACGTTTGGTGGAGCCCAACTGGACATCCATGACGATACCAGGACAACGATGGCAGTGGACGTGGCCATATACATAGACGCTTTGCAGTGATTCTTGTGGTTAACTTTTGGGCCGTAGCATTTAGATTTACCGTGGATTTGAACTGCATTCTTTTTTCTATGTGTAGCTGGATTTATTTATATGTTATACAGTGACTAATGGCACAAACATTTAATCTTACATTTTAGTCTAAGAACTTGATTAGAACTGTTAAAATTTCATTATAACATTTCAAATTAAATATAGAAGGAATTTGTAACACTTCCATACCCTTTAATAAGTAATAATAATAGTTTAATAACAAGTGGTAGAAGTATCTCGTAGTTATTAGTAAATGACCATTATTCTACAATTTGGGATGAGCCTCTCCTCTCAAATAGCAGGTATTATATTAGATAGTAGGCGGGATACCTTGTTAGACAAATTGAATAAATGTGTAGAAATCCAATAAGATGATTGCACGTGAGTGCAGGTATATATTGGAATGTTTTAGTAGCGAGAAGAGAGATCGTGTCACATCTGGTAGAATTAATATACCACTTTACGATCAGACATTAAAATGGGGGTAGCTTTAAAGATTATTAAAGCGTGTATTTAAGAGTCTGGACTTGTTATTTATTAATGCCCTGGTGACATAGTGTCACACTGTAACCATTCCGATGATATGCCACAACAGAGCTATGCAGCTCATGTATGACGGGGCAACTAGCCACACCGCACGTGCAACAACCCATCTTCTAAATGACCACAGGATAAATGTTTTGCCATGGGTGTCCAAATCACCGGACCTTAATCCGATCGAGAATATATGGGACGAGTTATGTTGACGTATTAGAAGAGGCCACAACCAGCCTCAGAACTTACGGGAATTGGAGCACAGAATACTCACAAAATGGAACAATATTCCACAAAATTATGTTCGAAATTACATCATGTCCATGAGAACAAGATGTTTGGATTTTGTTAATGCTAACGGTGGACACACGAGGTATTGAACGTTCAATGCTATTTTGAATTAGGTTGATATTTTTGGTTTGAGGGTAATGTTGTTTTACCATTTGTTATTTGTTGATCTAAAATGTTGTTATTGTGATAATGAAATAAATTTGTAGCAAACATATTCTTCTAATGATATTTGAAATTTCGTTCAAATATCTTTTGTCATTTACCAAATATCCACAAAAACTTAATCAGAGTACTTATAACTTTTTTTTTATTTTAGTGTAGATATAAAAATCGAACAGAAAAAGCAGCATTCAAGGACGACAGTCAACCACAAACACACACAGAAACAAAGAACAAATTTAAAGATTAATAAAAGGCCAAATAAGACACCACAAGCATAAAAGGGTTGACAATAGTGCTACCGCCTTGGAATGGTCAGTGGCAAAAAAGGCCACTGGGGGTTTAAAGAAAAAGTGTTCAGCATTTTCTACAAGTCTACAGGATCACAATGGCGAATCGACCATATTTTTTGAACAGGTCGTTGTTGAGGGAACTGTCATTTAAACGCATTCTAGTATTAGTATTTGAAGGTTCTTTTGGGAAATAGTAGTTTAATGGAATGTTGTTACTACATGTTCACTACCTTGGTGGTCGGTGTGGCCACAGACCTAATAAATATGTCTGTGGTGTGGCTTAACACACAGGAACTCAATACCATTTATCCCGTAACCACGTATACCTATTGTTTGTAAAAGCGGACATTCCTTTGATCTTAAACAATTGGAAAATCACGAAAGGTACCATCTATGCGGACATCCATCTGTTGATGAGTTTTGACGTTTTGGTTAAAGCTTTTGGTTAATGTTTTGTTTTCCCTCATTTCTCAGAAACTAATTGGCAAGCTTTGAAACTTTTCACACTTGTTCATTATCACATTACACAATGTTATATGACAAGGACCATAACTCTGTCTTGTATTTTATTTAAGGCTTTTAAACTTGTTTCATTGTATAAGTAATCCATATGATGCTTTTAGGCTCTTATAATTTTTTGTTATGTGATAGAAACTATTTGAATTATATGTACCACTGTTAGCAAAATGGAGTAAATGGTTCAGTGGTAGATCATCAGTCTCCAGATGAAGAGGTTGTGGGTTCGATCCTCACCGTGACCATGTTATTTATCCTTGAGCAAGATAATTAATCTACACTGTCTAGCACTGGTTGTACCCATGAAGCCAATGAAAGTGATTATTAGAAGTTGCAAGAACTTGTTTTGCGATCAATCTAAAACTAATATGTTTAAAGAAACTAAATGCCAAATAACGGCAAAACTACAATACAAAACCATTTATCAAAATTTTATCCATGTGATCCGGTCATATTATAATATATAGGTTCCGATTAAAAGTACTGTTTTTTGTTTACGAGTTCTTCAAATACCCATGACTGAATAAAGGTAGATAATGAATCATGAGTTGGTAACTCTCAATTTGACGCTCCAGTTTTGGGGATTGGCCTGGCTGGTTAAAGCCGTTTATATTGTGTCTATTATAGAGTTTGGATTCTCAGTAAATATATACCTCATCATAAGTTGGTTTATAAATGGTGTACATCTGTTGTAGAATGTTGATGGCGGGATAGGGACTTCTTAATTTAAATATACATGATTTAGCAACAAATTAAGCAGAGTCGTCCAGCTTTCCAGACCAGACATTTTCATTTAGAATCATTTACCAGAAGGTAACATGCGGCTTAATTGAATGTGCATGCTCATTTCATATGAAATCGAAGCATATTATAAGGTTTTAATTTGTATTTGGATTGAAACCACTAACTCGTCTAGATCGCTTTGTATGTACAAGCAAGGACATTCATGTACCAAGAAGGAAATCTATGTACCAGCAAGGACACTGAAATGTAATTATGACAGAACAATCCTTATCACAAACTTTATTTAATAATATAGGCCTCTAGTGCAGAAAACACGACTGTACAGTCTAATAAAAATTAATTGCATGTAACACAGTATTAAAATCAAAAACATATTAATATATCAAAAACTATAATGATCATAGTATGGTCGAGTCAATACATGATCGCAGTATGACAGGCTTGTGTGGTACCTGGTTACCGGACGTGCAAACCCAGGGTACAAATAAGCATGCACAAATGTCTGCAGATTGGTAAGAGCACCCAATAATATGCCACATTATTAAAGAAACTCACCCGCCAAATAACAGCAAAATTACGCTACAAAACTGTTTATCAAAACTCTTTCTAGGTGTTCAGAACATATAATATTGTACCTGTGTCAATTAAAAGTGTAGGTTTATTCAAAGGTGCTTAAATTAACCTTAGGTAAATATGCGTAAAATTAATTATGAGTTGGTAACTCTGAATTCGACGCTCCAGTCTGAGGGTTTGGCCTGCTTGTTTAAAGCCATTTATATTGTGTCTATAGAGTTTAAATTCTCAAAAAATGTAAGTTTTATATATACCTCGTCGTCAGTAGATTTAGAAATGGTGTACATGTGTTGTAAATTTGGCATTCGTTGGCGGGATAGCTACTTTAAATTATATTAAAAACCAACATAGGTACTTTAAGAGATAAATGTGTCACCTGGGGTAGGTTTGCATGCACATATGTACCCCGGGTACGCATGTGGGAACCCAGGTACAACAAAGATAATTCAGCGAGAGTATGCACGTGAAATATGCACATGTCACGATTGAGATCCAAACAGCTCATGCGCTAACACCGGGTTGCTATTACGCATAGATGTGCACACATATTCCATCCTTGCTCCCATCTCAAATCTATACTGCTTTGGAAACTGTGCCTGGACATCAGGTGGAAGCTCAAAATAAAAGTCTGGCAAACCATCCGTTAACACACCTACAACCATTAAAGACCTTGGATCTTTTGTGGTCAGAGCCGGTGAGCCGGATGCACCTTGCTCCATATGGCAGTTGAAAATTATTTTTGATTGATTATCATACCCACTGTATGCCGAGTCTACCAACCCTGGGTTCTTGCCATTCGACTGTAATTTGTTTCGATAAAAGGTGTGATTTTGTTGGAGCCAGGCATGAGCAGCAGGTATATCATTTGAATACCGTGATACAATCTGACATCGTGGATCCAGATTTTTTTTCTGACACTGTGGAGTACCATATCCAATGAAAGACATATCCGACAAGCCCATTTGTTCAATATTAGTGTTACATAGTACCAAAGGTGATGGCATGTTTGCAGGATTTGCGATCTCCAGCACGACTACATCCAAAGATTCGTCTTTGAAAGCTGGAATTCTTTTAACACGATAAACACGTGCTGCCTGCTGCCAAGGATTTTCGTTGAAATTAACAAATACACTTTCATCTTCGAGTTTGGAATAGTCGCAGTTGTTACTCCTCGATGGATCTGTGAATTAACAATTAGCAAAATTCAGCATAACGCAAATGGTAATGCGTTGCAATTTCAAGAATCACTGACTCGATTTCTTCTAAACAAGAGATCCAAACATCCCTGAATCGTCCACCTGGTGACCTTTTTCCATTAAAGACACACGCAACAGTAACAAAAGTGGGTCAGATATAAGAGGTCAGTTAATTTTTAGAAGATTTTTTGAAGATTTTCCAAGATAACTCTTATTTAAATCTGGTACCCCAGGAATGCTAAAATTGAAGCCCAGGATCACCATTTGAACAAACTATCTATACTACATAAAATTATTATAAATTTAACTCTGAAGAAGATTTTTTTAAAGATTTTCCTAGTATATAACTCTGTGTTAATTTGTCATCACAGTTGTGCCTCAGTGTCACCATTTGAACAAACTTGGTAGATGACCAAAATATTATTTATAAGCTACATGCAATACATACAAGCTCTATGTCTTGTAGTTCCAAAGAAAGAGCTGTTTTGTTTATTCCATGTTAACATTTTTATATGTAAAACATAGGATACTTGTGGGTGGGTGGGTGTGCATAGTTGAACATATGGTCCCCATTTGAAAAACTTGATAGAGGACCATAAGCATCTGCTTCATGCTTAATATACAACATCAAGCTCATGTAGTTTATGTTTATGGTGCTTATAATATAATATATGAGAGCTCTAAGCCTTGTGGTTTCATAGAAAGTTAAGTTTTTCACTATATAAGTGTACATAAAACGAGAACCTTGGGGAGAGGTCCAATTAGACTCCTAGGCACACCACATTTGAACAAATTTGGTAGAGAACCATAAGCTTAAGCTGCATGCAAAATATTAGATCTCTAACTTTTGTAGTTTCAGAGAAGCAGACTTCTGAAAGATTTTCTTATAATTCTTTGTTAAACTGTGACCCTAGAGCAGTACCCTAGGTCACCATTTTTTGTTCTTGAGTATAATGTGTAACCCCTCTATGCAATATGTATATAAAAGGTAAACAAAAGTTTGTATTATACAAAGGCAAAGTATGGTACCTATGATATTTGTCACAACATGCCAAGCTGTCATGACATATTTGCTCCCAACTCGGAATACTGTCCCTGTGCCGCTGTCAGATATGAGAGCTCCAACAGACACCATGTGAGCGCTAAGACTGTTGACAACACTCTGGGTCAAATTGTCATTTAGAGGCTTCTTTAAAGGATGTCCTCCCAGGGGCTTTGTGGCGCCATCTGTAGTGTCCATCATTTCACCTGCAAAATTAGACAGATAATTCATGAATAGATCTAATTGTCTGATTTTATTTTGTTTATTATTTTTAAAAAAAAAGAAATTTTAAAAAGGGTTGGAAGTTTATTTGTTTTGTTTGTTTGAATGGTTCGTCATTTTCAACACATGTAAGGGTTGGAAGTGATCTGAAAGTATTATGCATGTCAAAACATATACAAACTAGCTAACGAAAAACACCTGCAGGAAATTTAAGTCACTTAAATCAATACTGATCGAATAATCTGTCATGAAAGTGATATTGTGATGTAAATAGAAGACGACAAGTTGACCACACAAGATATGCATGTGAGCACCATTTGAATCTTGAGAATGACTAAGTGAAAAAGGGCCATAACTCATCTAAAAACAACAAGAGGCCCAAGAGGGCCTGTGGACGCTCTACTGGCTAACATGGCTCTTATAACATCAATGAAGCGAGTGACTGCCATTAACGTTTTTTTGGAAGTTTCGGGAAAAAAACAGCTTTTGAACTAAATCAAGGGCCATAACTAAAGAATCTGTTAAAGTTCAGTAAAGATCAGATGAAAATGAAGACCCTACCTTTAACGAGGCAAAATATAGCATTTTTAACTAAATCAAGAGCCATAACTCCTCTGTTACTGGTCCGACTGGTCCAACATAGAGCTAAAAAAATTATTAATTAAAAAAAAACAAAGAAAAAATTTAAAAAAAAACAAACTAAATCAATGGCCATAACTCCGCTGTTACTGGTCCGATATGGCTAGTTTTCTAACTTGCTCGAGCTTTCATTGATATTAACAATCTGATAAAGTTTGGTAAAGATCAGATGAACAATGAAGCCCCTATCGTCTTAACAAGGCAAAATATAGCATTTTTAACTAAATCAAGGGCCATAACTCCGCTCTTACTATTTCGATATGGCTGGTTTTCGAACTTGTCCGAGCTTTCATTGACATTTACAATCTGATAAAGTTTGGTAAAGATTGGATGAACAATGAAGCCCCTAGCGTCTTAACGAGGCAAAATATAGCATTTTTAACTAAATCAAGGGTAATAACTCCGCTGTTACTAGTCCGATATGGCTGGTTTTCGAACTTGTCCGAGCTTTCATTGATATTAACAATGTGGTAAAGTTTGGTAAAGATATGATGAAAAACGAATGCCCTATCATCTTAACGAGGCAAAATGTAGCAATATAGCATTTTCAACTGAATCAAGGATCATAACTCTGGAGTTACTGGTCCGATCTGGCTGGTTTTCGAACTTGTCCGAGCTTTCATTGATATTAACAATGTGGTAAAGTTTGGTATAGATAGGTTGAATAATGAAGGCCCTATCGTCTTAACGAGGCAAAATATAGCAATATAGCATTTTTAACTAAATCAAGGGCCATAACTCCGCTGTTACTTGGCCGATCTGGCTGGTTTTCGAACTCATCCGAGCTTTCATTGATATTAACAACCTGTTAAAGTTTGGTAAAGATTGGATGAAAAATGAAGGCCCTATCGTCTTAACGAGACAAAAGTTAACAACGGACGGACGACGGACGACGGATGGACGACGGACGGACGGACGACGGACAACTCGGCATCCCATAAGCTCTGCTGGCCTTCGGCCAGTAGAGCTAATAAAACCAACATTTTTTTTATGGGCATCCTGTTATCATTTCAGGTCACCATGACCAATCTAAAAACAATCAGCTAAACGAGAAGTTAGACACACAAGATACCCACCTCAAGTGCCAAGTGAATCTTGAGTAAAAATAGGGCCATACATCTTTCAAAAACAATCAAATCAAAAAATAGTGTTCTTGTATGATCATCCTCGTATTATGTCAGGTCACCAAACATGATTTAAAAACAATCCCCTAAAAGACAAATAATGAGTAGCGACACACAAGGTACCCACCTCAATAGCAAGTGAATTTGAGAATGGTAAACATGAAATGTCACCAGTAAGTGACAATGTTACTCCCCCATTTAATTAGCCAATTTTGCGTCTTGAGAGGAAATTTTGTACCTCAACACTGGTTACTCCGTTTCCGGGTTTCAGTGCAAAGGTTTAAAATGTGGCTCTCAAAACAGCGGTACAACGCGTATAGCCGTTTGGAAAATCAGCGTCAAAGCGATTTTTTTAAAGTTCTTTTTAATAAAAATTGCTGGGGCGGCATAAAAAATGGGGGCAGGCAGGGATGATAATCTAGCAATTAATTGATTATGGCCTAATGAGGGAATGTATGTCAAAACACAATTTACCTCTGCACTGGCTAGTAACTAAGGGCTGAACAACATTAGGACCTTGTTGTCCTACCATTATCATGTGGGAACTGGGGGCTGTGTTAACATTCCCTCCAAATATGTTCATTGCTGCTGGAGCTCCTACAGATGTCGCACTGCTGCTAGCTGGAGAAAAAGTACACAAGAAGTAAATAAAAACATTCCTGTGATTTTGGCGAGAACAGATGCCAGCTATAATTTTATGGTACCACTTTTTTTATATATTTACTCTCGATCAATAATCGATTAAACATGGCTGCTAAATATAACACAAGTGTAATCCTTTTTCAGATTATAATAAAGAAAAGAAACACATATCAAGTTAGTACTCAGGTAATAAAGCAGCTGGATGAAACTGACCAGCATTTATTTGAAGTATAAGTTGTGATACCTACTAGAAATATCATATATGATTACTGGTACTTGTTGCAAAATTATAACATTTTAGTAAAAGAGAATGAAATGATTTAACCCCAATACATTTTGCTTGTATATTAATTTTTTCCATTAATTTTGTCCACACTTTTTTTAATAAAAAAGACAATTGCATAAAATAAAATTACAAAAAAGGTGCATTGGGCAATGGGGGGGGTTTGAATTTTTTTCTATTTTTAGTAACAGTATTTCCAGCGATCTCTGCAATCCCAAGCTCCCCGTCCATATAAACTACCTACACAGCAAGTTTTGTTCAATTATCTCATTCCTAACAAAAGTCATTGAGCGGAAACCATTTTTTCTGTTTTCAGTAACAGTGACCTTCCACTTGACCCCAGTTATCCAAGCTTCCTTTCCATATAAGCTACATACACAGAAAGTTTAACTTTTACAATATCTCATTTCTAAGCAAAGTGTGTTAGTAATAGTGACACTGACCTTGACCCCAGTGACCCCAAATGCAATCCCAAGCTGGCTGGTTTTCAAACTCGACCAAGCTTTTATCAACATCAGCAATCTGGCAAAGTTTGGCAAAACGGAGGCACTAGATTGTTGACAAGACATATTTTAGCAATTTTTGTAAATTCTTAGGGCAATAACTCCGGTGTTATTGGTCTGATCTTGCTGGTTTTCAGACTTTTCCAAGCTTTCATTCATATTAACAATCTGGTAAAGTCTGATAAAGATTTGATAAAAAATGAAGGTGTTAGAGTATTGACATCAAAAAGTTAACTCAGTTTTCGATAATTCAAGGGCAAAAACTCGAGAAATACTTGTCCAATCTGGCTTGTTTTCAAACTTGACCAAGCTTTCATCAATATCTAACAATCTGGCAAAGTTTTGTAAAGATAGCATGCAAAATGGAGGCGCTAGGGTGTTGACAAGACAAATTGTAGCAATTTTCGTTAATTCAAGGGCAATAACTCTGGTGTTACTGGTCCGATCTGGCTGGTTTTCGTACTCGTCCGAGCTTTCATTGATATTAATAATCTGGTAACGTTTGGTAAAGATTGGATGAAAAAGATGCTGGAGTGTTGACATCAAAAAGTTAACGGACGATGGACAAAGACCATGGCATAAGCCTAAAGGCCAGTAGAGCTAATAATTTAAGTAAAATCCATCTTGCTGTACTGAAACTTAGTAATATGGAAAAAAGAGAGTAGGTAAGAGTCTTGCTCCTGAGATATGCATGTTGAGTAACAATAAGGGAAGATGCTCTAGTGGTTAACGTAACTCTTATAACAAAATAATACAAGAAACTCCAGTATTGCATGGCAATACATGATGTACCCTACCAGTCAGATGTTTGACAGTAAATGTTTTTTTCTTGGACCAGACCGAACAAAAGGCTATGATTTAGAAAAATAACAAAGACATGATACATTTCGCAACCTTAACAAAACAAGTTTGAGTACATAATCTTCCTTACAAATTTGTAAAGGATATATTTTTTAAGTTATCGCAGGATCCAGTTTTCCAGACGGACTGACCTGACATTGTTTTTTAAATATTTGTTGCCATAGCAACTACAATTTTGGCCAAATCAACAAAATTAAATAACGTCCATAATCTCCTTATGCCCCTCTACTATATGTAAAATGTTTCAAGAAAATATCTTTTATACTTTTTAAGTTATTGCAGGATCCAGTTTTCCGGATGGACTGACGTTTTATTTTTATACTATTTTGTTGCCACAATTTTGGCCATATCAACAAAATTAAATAACGTGCATAATCTCCTTATGCCCCTCTGCCATATATAAAAAGTTTCATGAAAATATCTGTTATACTTTTTAAGGTATCGCAGTATAGAGTTTTCTGGACGGACCGAGTTTTTTAAAAATATTTTGTTGCCATAGCATGTCAACAAAATTAAATAACGTGCATAATCTCCTTATGCCAATCTGCCATATGTAAAAAATTTCATGAAAATATCTTTCATACTTTTAAGTTATCGCAGGATCCAGTTTTCCGGATGGACTGACGGACGGTGGGAGGTAAACCTATAGTCCCCTCCGGTGACACACCGGTAGGGGAATAAATGTATTGATTATGTCAATCAGATGAGAAATAATGGAGCATCTAAGAAGAATAGCTTTCACAGTTTCACCCCATATTCTAAAGCTGTTTTCAAAATTTAGGACAGGACACCAAATTTACATGATCATGACCTTGATCATACAACTCAGAATTCCATATTGAAGGGCAATAACTCCATAACCCATAATCCAATTTTGCTCATTGTCGAACTCTGGTTCATAACAACCTGGTGGAAGTCAGATGTTTTTACATAATCAAGGGCATTAACGCTGTAAAGCATGCATCAATTGTTTCATTGTCAAACTCTTCCAAATCTTATTAAAGGAACACTCAGCTATATTTATTGTTTTACAACTCGTTTCTACATAATGTTACAGGGATTATTCCCCCATTTTGCCAATGGGTCCGGTAACAGGCACATTGTGAAAAATTAGCGTTATTAATTTATATTTGAAACTGCGAATTTTTCAGAGACATTGTAAATTGTGACATTCTGAACCAGGAGTCAACTATACATATGATTTGTTTAAATTTTTGTACCCAATAACAAATCAGTACTCAAACTCCAGTTAAAAAAACAGTGAGTACAAAAACACGTTAATGAATAACTGGAAGTCGCTCCAGAATTATTGGTATCATTTACACAGATGCTTAGAAAATAATCAAGAAAGCCTGTCGGTGCAAAATCCAAAGAATGTTGACTAGAAATCGCTCAAACAAGAGTGAGTTCACAGATAGACAGCCAGGCGCAAATATGCAATAAAAACAGTAGCTAAGAGGGGTCAGGTAACCTCCATTTAGCTCATTTTTTTAAAAAAAAAATCTAGAAAGAAATCCATAAATTTCAGAGACAAAATCAGCCTCATTTTGTTACGGAAATGCCTCCAGATTGCACCACAGACAGTCTAGGAAAAACATTCTGGGAGAGCATGACCCTGGACGCCCCTAGACTGTTTGTAAAATATTAACAGACCAGTATAGTACCATAATAAGTAGACTAGTTTGTTTACACAGGTGTGTGTCCACGTCACAAAACGTCAACGTCATACAACACATGTTGTATAGTGATACAGCCAAGTACAGTACCATAATAAGTAGACTAGTTTGTTTACACAGGTGTGTGTCCACGTCACAAGACGTCAACGTCATACAACACATGTTGCATAGTGATACAGCCCAGTACAGTACCATAATAAGTAGACTAGTTTGTTTACACAGGTGTGTGACCACGACAAAAGACGTCAATGTCCTACAACACATGTTGTATAGTGATACAGCCCAGTACAGCACCATAATTAGACTAGTTTGTTTACACAGGTGTGTGACCACGTCACAAGACGTCAACGTCATACAACACACGTTGTATAGTGCTATAGTTTCAGAAAAGACTAGTGGCGATACAGGTTTAGGTATTCCACTGTAAGAAAATGAAGGTACAATTTGTTTATGATTGACAGGTACATAATAAAATATTATACCTGGTAAGCTGAAGGAATGGTGAACCCCACTACTGACGGAATGGTGAACACCACTGCTATCCAGAGTCATGGACCCGACTATATTCACATTTCCACCAAACACATTGAAGGCACCTGGAGCTCCATGGTACAATGGCCCTGAAGCCCCAGGGTTGCCAGTCCCTTGGCTGACGTTACCTGTACTGTATGACTGGTGTATAACAGGATGCGGAGGATCAAAGATGATGTTTTGTATGTATCCAACGGTAGTATTCTGTGAACGATATGTTCCAGCAGCTGAAGATATAAGAAAAATAAATTCAAGAGTCGTTTTAACAATCAATTGATTATCATTATCCCCCCACAAAAAAATAGAAATTTTCTGGAGGTTTATAAATGAAGCTCTTCCATCCGTCAGATTTTACACAGCAGATCATGAATAAAGATTTTCTATTTTTTAGTAATAGCAGCCATATTTGTCGGCGGATTGGGTCAATTTGTATAAATCTGATCGAAGACCACACAATGATGCTTTTGTTTTTAGTAACGGCAGCCATATTTGTTGATGGAGTGGGACGATTTGTATAAATCAGAGAGAAGACTATGCAGGGATGCTTCTTGTGAAGTTTCGTCAAATTCTACCCAGCAGTTTCAAAGGAGATGTTGTTTGAAGCAAAGGTTAACGGACGGACGACTTGTCATCCCATATATCAAGAGTGTCGTGTGTCCATTTAATATTCAAAATAATTATATAGAGGATCTTTCTTGTTTTGGAGTGAATAATAGATTTTATTTCTGACATCGAAAAGTGAGAAACTTGATATTTTCACAAATGCGAAGCACAAGTGAAAAAGTTTCAAAATGAAATTATATCAGTTATTCATGACAAAATAACAAAATCAAGGGTTCAGCACAATGTAGAAGATACAACTGGGTTGCACTGAACCTTCAAAATGTTCATTTTATTTTAGCCTTTATTGTCATAATTCATGCAGAAATAATGATATTTTTAACAAAGTCATTGACTCACTATAGTGAAATCGCTATTTTAAACTCACCAAAACTTCAAAAATACTTGACTAATTTCACTAAACTTGTCAAAGCTAAATTATTTCCAATTCAATGATGTGTAACTTTCTGAAGAAAAAAAAACCGGTAGACTGACTTTCAGAAGTGGTTAACATTTAATAAACTAGAACAACTGGAAAATAACAGTGAAAATATAGCAGTGAAATAATTATATCTCACTTTAATATACTGAATGATATTTCATCATTAAGCATAACATAAATCAGAATAGTGAAGTCACTTTTAAACTAGAGATGTGTCCATGGGGCACAGATGCCCTCAGTAAAAACAACCAGCGAAAAACGTAAAATTTGAAGAAGCGAAATATGTCTATCGGACACGGATGCCCCCAATGAAAACAATCAGAGGAATACGTAAAATCTGATGAATAAAGGGCCGTTACTCAGGTATTACAAGGTTGATTTTGATGCAGAATTGATATGTCCGTCATATGTAAGCATCCTGTAAAGCTTCAAAACAATTGGCTGAAAAGTGCGGGAGGAGGTGGACACACACAATTTTAACGCAAAATTTGACAAAAAAAGACCTGTATCTCGGGTAATACAAGGTTTATTTTCACGCTAAAATGATATGCACATCTTGACATCATAGGTAAGTAACCTGTAAAGTTTCAAAACAATCAGTTGAAACTGTGGGAAAAAATAGACACACAAGATGTTTAAAGTAAAATTTGACAAAAAAGGGCCGTAACTCCGGTAATACAAGATCAATTTTGAGGCCCAATTGATATGCACATCTTGACATCAAAAAAGGGCCGTAACTCCTGTAATACAAGGTCGATATTGATACCAAATCAATATGCACATCTTGACATCAAAAAAGGGCCATAACTCCAGTAATACAAGGTCGATTTTGATACCAAATCAATATGTACATATACATCTTGACATCAAAAAAGGGCCGTAACTCCAGAAATACAAGGTCGATTTTGATACCAAATCAATATGCACATCTTGACATCAAAAAAGGGCCGTAACTCCTGTAATACAAGGTCGATTTTGATGCCAAATCAATATGTACATCTTGACATCAAAAAAGGGTCGTAACTCCTGTAATACAAGGTCGATTTTGATACCAAATCAATATGTACATCTTGACATCAAGGTAAGCATCCTGTAGAGTTTCGAAACAATCAATTGAAAACTGTGGGAGAAGATAGACACAATAGATATTTTAACGTAAAATTAGACAAAAAAGGGCAGAAACTCCGGTAATACAAGGTCAATTTTGAGGCTAAATCGATATGTACATCTTGACATCAAGGTAAGCATCCTGTGAAGTTTTGAAACAATTGGTTGAAAACTGTGGGAGGAGACAGACATACAAACTTTTCAGGATGGACACTCGGACGGACATGCCTAAAGCTATATGCCCCCTTAACATTCGGTGTTGGAGGCATAAAAACATACCATCCAGTTGATCTGCAGTGCCCGCAATATGTAAAGCCAGTTGTTTATTCCTTAAAGCTACAAACACACCAGCCAGCAACATTCTGGGGTTTTCGTTACACTGGACAACCACATCATGCCACTTCTTTAACATGTTGAAGATTCTTCCTTGCACCTGTGGTTTAAAATAGGCATATAATGTAGAAGGCTGGTTGGTTGAATGGCGTTCTACGTCATTATCAGCACGACAGTTTACGTATGATGGTTGATTTTTTTTTGTCATGGAGGCAGACCAAAACTCAATTACAACGCCTTTTAGTGGACTTTCCTGATGTCAAGTTTGTTTCAAATTAAGAATTCAAGACCGTGTTAGACCAATAAATTTATAACATTTCTTTAGAGAAACTAACCCACCAAATAACAGCAAAGTTACACTACAAAACTGTTTATCAAAACTCTATCCTGGTGTTCAGGTCATACAATAATTAATATGTGCAGATAAAAATATAGTTTTATTCACAGTTCTTAAAATGCCCGTGATCGAATACGCGTAAAATAAATTACGAGTTTACTTTGAATTCCTAATTCGAAGCTTCAGTTTTGGGGTTTGGTCTGGCTGGTTAAAGCATCTGATATTGTGTCTATAGGGTTCGGATTCTCAAAATAGGTAAATTATATATTATATACCCTGTCATCAGTAGGTTTTGATACGGTGCCCATATGTTGTAAAATTTGGCTGTTGTTGGCGGTAAAGCTACTTTACATGAAAGATTAGAATTTCTCAAGGAAAGAAATTCATAATCAAATGCTTTTTTAAAAAAAGAAATTTGTTAACAAGCGGTCAAAGATCTGCAAAGGATCTACAGTAAATATTTGAGAGAACTGGTGCATAACGTCAGTAGAGAGGATCTTAAGGAAGGAGACAAGGAGAATATTTCTTGTATGTTATCTAAGGAAATGCTCTTTATGTCTATTTTCAGTAAGGTGGACATCTTTTTCTTGGCTGATGTGGCAGTGACATACGGCTCCAAGAAGCAAAAAAACACTTTCAGAGAAGATTACTTTTTAATATTCCAATATAATAATATATAACTTTAAAAAAAACACTTGTATCGCAGTAACAGCCATCTTGAATACACGTTGATGACAAACAAATAAAAGAACATACTGGCATTGGCGTAGCTCTGCGTAGGCCCTGTAGGCCCGGGCCTACGCCTAATTTTCAGAAATAGAATTTTTTCCCCCAAAAAATGCAATAAAAATCAGGGGTGGGGTCGCTGTATAGGCGGCGTAGTAACCAGAAACTATCATTTTCGTATATATTTGTTTATTTATCTTTGCCCTTCTTAAAGTCTAAAATATACGTCAGCACGCATCTAATGCATTTTAACATTTAAAAAAATCGGGGGGTGGGGGGCATGCCCCCTTACCCCCCTACCATAATAGCTTTAACTGCGGGCCTATGCCGTCAAAAAGGCCAAGCTACGCCCCTGACTGGTCTATTTTTAGTAATGACAGTCATCTTGGATGACAGGTGGCAACATAACTGAAAGGGTTTTTTAACAGATGCTCGAGGAACATTTTGGCTAAGTTCTATTTAATTTAATCTGTTGAGCAGTTTCTGAGACTGAAGGTGATGTTTTATATTTTTCTATATACCTATATTATCATGCCTACACATTTCCCCCCATAAAAAACTGTTCAATAATTAACATTATACAATCTGGCTGCAATGGTGGCCATCTTGTATATTTAGCAATAACCAGAAACACAACACAAGAAATATGCATACAAATTTTTTTATAGCGGAATAAGAGGTTTGGCAGTATGGAACGCCAAATTAACATAAACTCAATTAATTGAGCCTCTCTTCAATTTAACTGTATTTCTCTTTAATTGAACTGAACCAAATAATTGCAGAGAGGTGTTATTAATTGAAGAGTGATCTAATTCAGCTGAAGAGAGGTTCAATTCAATTGAAGAGAGGTTCAATTCAATTGAAGCGAGGTTCAATTCAATTGAATTACACTACCTTCAATTGAACTGAACCTATATCAATTGAATTAGACCTCTCTTCAGTTGAATTATACCCCTCTTCAAATAACTGAAGAGAGGTTCAATTAACTGAGTTTCTGTTAATCTGGCATTCCATATTGCAGACATCATTTGAAATGTCTGTTATTTCACAGGAAATTGCATCTTTTGATTATTACCTTCTATTATTATAATTGTCTACTATCTGATTATTATAATTGTCTATTAGACAATTATAACAATAGACAATTATAATAATAGAAGGTAATAATAGACATTAATGAAAAACACAAAATCTAAAATAGCATTATCCAAGGAAACTTGAGTTTTACTCCAATTCATTAAGCAGTTTCAGAGAAGATGTCAGTCTATGTTTCCCCAAATAATTCAATACAATGTCATTGTGGCAGCCATCTTTAATATTCAACACCAACGAAAAACAACAACTTGTAAACTTGAAGTCAACCAAAGCTCATTAAACTTTCTATCAAAAAAATAATTTTGTAGACATTTTAGGAAGTGGCTGTGTGGGGACATCGCTAAGGTAATAGACAAATTAAACTGAGATCATCAGCCACTGTGTATTCATTTTGTAGATCTTGTTTAAAATATGTTGCTTTTTTCTTTCTTTTTTTGACAATAGTGCACCACTTATATTTAAACCATAATGATCCAAGCAGTTTTGAAGATGTCCCTTTTGTGAAATTACCAACAGACAAAAAAATAACAGGCAGACAAAATAACATCACATAAGTTCACCATACATCTGGCAAATAGAGCTTACAAACAACTTACAAAAGCTTATAAGTATTGGGACAAAATATTGCAATCGGAAATTGTCCAACTGAACTTACTGAAAAATTTATAACTGATATGCTTTCTAGAATTGACGCAAAGAACACAACTAACATGAATAACTCCAGCGCTCCAAGTTAATTTAAGCTAAACAGAAATGAAATAATTAAAATGTGTTACGTCTTTTCAAAATTAAGGCATGTTGCAAAAGCATTTTTGCTGTGAAGGCATGTTAAATACTACATGCCTTAATAGTCTGGGAAAACACTGTTAAAACTGTTGATTTTGTTTGTTTGTTTGTTTGCATGGTGTTTTACGTCATTTTTAACACATCTTACCTGGTATGGATATAGCATCTTTAACTGTTCTATCTGCCGGGTATCATAGTCAAGGTATACACCTACTTCTTCCCACTCCATACCTGTAACACGTGTGTAATCATAATTATATGATGTTACCTGTTCTTTGGGAATTCTATATATAGCGGTCTCATGGACAATTCTATTATGTGCTTACCATGGCACAGAGTAGAAGAAAGGGGTGGGGTGTTGTGGGGTAGGTTGGAATGGGATGTGTGGTTTAGGGGTAGGGGTGGGTTTGATGTGTGTGTGTGTGGGGGGTGTGGGGGGGATGGGAACCAAGAAGTTCTGAAATGTATGGGTTTTGCATTGGAAATGGACTTTGCATCCTAGCTCTGTTAAATTAAGAGAAAAAACATAAGCCTAAAAATATTTTTTTAAAAAGATGCGTTATGACTTAGAGATAGGCACTAGTTATATTGTGTGTGAACCTCTGTAGCAGTACTCTGAGATGGGATGTTAGTATCTGTGACTATTCATGTGTTCCTCATAACAAATGATATCATCCCTACCATTTTCGCATCAGAATCAGAAACATCACCATGCACTTCTATATCCCACCTAATGAAAATTGAATATTCCCTCCTCAGGCTCAGTGATGTATGTTCCTTAGTCATAACTATAGATAGATAGATCTTTATTTCCAATTTCCAATAGGCCTAGCCCATGAGGATACAAAATACAATTACAAAGCATGGCAACAGTGTAGTTATTACAAACAATACATGTCCAAATATGCAGTTTATCTTAACTGAGCTGATACAATGAGAAGGCGTTTACATAACACTTCCTTGCATAAATAAATTACAATTCATCACAATTTCCTTAACACATATATTACATACATTATATTTAGAAATAGCTAATTTCTGTATAGTGTTTCGTTTCGTAACTTAAATGCTTTTAAAACAAAGGTACACAGTTTGCGAATATATATCTTATTTTGTGAGTTTAGTAATTCCAGAAACTTGATCATATTTGGTCTCTTATAAAAATATTTAGGAATATATTGCTTCCTTAACATTATGTATGTTTGGCATTCCAACACAAAATGGAATTCATCTTCAAGTTTATTACTAAATACACATATTCTATCGTTTACAGGAATTCTATTTGGTTTAACCCACCTACCGGCTTCAACTTGCAGTCTATGAGATGACACCCGTAATTTAGTTAGTGCTTGACACATTTTGAAAGCATTTATATTATCTAGATATGATTGAAACTGAAACTTTGCAATGTTTATATAAACAAGAGGTCAATGACCTTGAAGCTCTACTGATTGATTTTGATTTCAGGAAGTAGTCGCTACAAACTTGTTTTTTGAAAAATTATTTTTAGCCGTGGCGGCCATCTTGAATTTCCGGCCGACCTGAAATTTTGCTGGGATCAATTTCACATCAAGAGCAACATTCCTGTGAAGTTTCATGAAAATCCGTCAAGTAGTTTCAGAGGAGTAGTCGCTACAAGTTTTCATTATACAACTCTATATAAACAAAGATGGCCACTGACAGCCATGTTTAACATCGAATCAAAACGATTATGTCATGCTGATCATTTTAGAAAAAGTCCCATATCAATATCACTTATAGTTTTCAAGAAGTAGTCGCTACAAACTTGTATTTTGAAAATCTAGTTTTAGCCATGGCGGCCATCTTGAATTTCCGGCTGACCTGAAATTTTGCTACGATCAATTTGACATCAAGAGAAACATTCCTGTGAAGTTTCATGAAAATCCGTCAAGTAGTTTCAGAGGAGTAGCCGCTACAAGTTTTCATTATATAACTCTATGTAAACAAAGATGGCCACTTGCAGCCATGTTTAACGTCGAATCAAAATGATGTTCAATTCGGATAACCATCATGTCATGCTGATCATTTTAGAAAAAGTCCCATATCAATATCATTTATAGTTTTCAAGAAGTAGTCGCTAAAAACTTATTTTTTAAAATCTATTTTTAGCTGTGGTGGCCATCTTGAATTTCTTGCCGATCTGAAATTTTGCTAGGATCAATAAGACATTAAGAGAAACATTCCTGTAAAGTTTCATGAAAATCCGCCAAGTAGTTTCAGAGAAGTAGTCGCTACAAGTTTTTACTGTATAACTCTATGTAAACAATGTTACTATATAACTCTATGTAGGCAGCCAAGTTTAACTTCGAATTAAAACGATTTTTGACAAGGACCAACATCATGTCATGCTGATCATTTTAGAAAAAGTCCCATATCAATATCACTTAGAGTTTTCAAGAAGTAGTCGCTCTACAAACTTGTTTTTTAAAAACATATTTTTAGATTTGGCGGCCATCTTGGATTTCACATCAACATGAATTTTTGCTAGGATCAACTAGACTTCATGGGCAACATTTCTGTAAAGTTTCATGAAAATCCATTCAGTAGTTTCAGAGGAGTAGTCGCTACAAAAAAAAGTTTACGGACAGACGGACGGACGTACACAAAATCAGGCTTTGTGTGACTCAAAACTTGTGTGTCTGTTTTTTGTGTGTACATTCGTACTTTGTGTGACTGTTTTTTACATTTTGTGTGTCGTTTTTACCATTTGGACACATTTTAGTCACACAAGCTCCCCTCCCCTTGTGTGACTGCAATTATTTATTGCTTTAAATGAAGAAATCGACTAATTCCTGCACATAGATACATATTTGCTTATGTGTCAGTCACACAAGAAAAAAAAGTCACACAAGTATACTTTATACACAAAAAAAGACACACAAGGCCCTCCTGTAAACTCGGACAGACGGACGGACAGACGGACGCCGCACTACGGCATAAGCTCTGCTGATCTCTGATCAGTCAAGCTAAAAACTGCTCTAGTGTAATTTTCTAATCGACTATGCCAATTCTGAACAAAATTGTCATTTAACCTTTGCTTTAATATTGCAAGAAAAATATTATCGTTACCAACACTTTGTTGTAACCATGCATCATAAAACCCAAGCGAGGACAATAAGTGTTTCAACTGGGAAACCCAGTTTATTTTCTGAGGATATGTTTCACAGTCATTAAGCAGTATGTTATAAACAATTTTCACATATTTACGATCATGTACACTCATGATTTTTAACCAATATGTAATAGATAGAGTCTGGTCTCAGCGAGTTGGCTTATTTAAACACCGAGATGGGCATAGCCAATCGAGGTGTTTAAATAACCAACGAGCTGAGACAGACTCTATCTTTTTTGTAGCATGGTGTACTTAGTAACACTATGACGTCATAGTGACCGTACTCTAAATTCCAATATCCGGTAGTTGTAGTACGGCATAGCCACGCCCGTGCTACAATTAATTATTATAAAATATCTTCTTGTAATAAATGACGTTCTGCCAAGTTCACCATATATGAAATCATTTTGAGTTGTCTTCTTAACACCCAAAATGTGTTTACATAACTGTAAATGCACTCATTCAATTGATATAGCTTGCATAAATCCCCACACTTCACATCCATAGTTTAAAATTGGAGTTATCAATTTACTATATACCATGTTATTCCTAATCTTATCTCCATCATGTCCAGCCATTCATAACATACAGTTATGTTTTATTTTTGAATTTTTATTCCTAGCACAACGTCATCCTAACATACATGTCCAAATTATATGAATATCTTGTGTACTGCAGTATTATATATCAGTATGCTGTTTCTCCAGACCAACTATAATTGGCAATTAATTGTCATTTAACACTGATAATTTATGTCTTGAAATATTTGCTGGCAGTGTGAAGTTCTATTTAGTCATCAGATTACATTTATTTTGGCAGCCAAAGTTCATAGCAATTCCTTTTTTATGTGATAAACATTACAGTGGAAATTAGATGAAAATAAAAGAGTAAAGTAAAACATGAATAATACCGAAAAAAGCATTTCACAGTTCCAATAAAATAAACAAAAGTTATATACAGGCGAACCTCGATAGCTTGAAGTCAGCGGGACCATATATAGGGATATGTTCGAGCTATCGGTGGCTTCGAGGCATCGAGGGAACGATAAAAACCAAAATATCTATCCGAATGTGTGTACTGCCCGAAATAGTGTTTCTTGTGTATGTGATGTATCGTTCTCGGTATGTTTTTATGTTCATGCATGTTTGTTTAAACCTCATAAAGGATATATAACATGTAATTGTTACATTGAAAATACAAGAAAAAATGCAATAATGTGTTTGTTTTATCATTTATTTAAAGGAATATCACAATAATAGATTTTAACATACAAGCCGAAAGTCTGAATAATGAGAACAATGTAAGACTGGTTTCGGTACATGGAATCGTCTCCTTATATACACAAGTAGCCATTAATTATTAATCAGTAATCACTCGCGAAATGCTCTTATCTAATTAAAAAGTGAACACACTTTATTTTGATTATTGTTTTATTTTTATTAAAACCAATCAACAAATGTTATTTAATTAGAAAATCAACCATATTTAATTTATCGTAATTAACAGTAAACAAAGTTCACTAAACATAAATTGTATCTGTCTATTATCGCTTTTCAATCATAAATGTTCGCACCTTTAACAACCAACTTGATCTGTTTTCGCACTATGATCAAACTTGCTACAGATCATCACCTTCGATTTAGCAAGGTTTAAATTCACACAAAAATGGATCTTCGGACCATAAAAAGTACTCGAGCGAGCCGGGGTATTCGAGAAATAATATTCGAATAATCGAGGTTAAATTACATTGAATTATATAGGAGTTGTGTCGGGACCGGAAAATGTGCTCGAGTTGCCAATGGTATTCGAATCACCGGTGTTCGAGCTATCGAAGTTCGACAAGTTTGGGAGTCATTTGATTAAAACAGTTTATACTACTAGCTGATGTGTAAGTACATTTTCGTGTCATCTGCCTGCAGAGAGAGAGAGAGAGAGAGAGTAGTTTACATGTGCATGAATCATTCACTGTAACTGACAGGCCTGTGTTGTGTAGCTGGTGTAATTGATGACACACCTCCAATCTCTCCCTACCAGGGTAGAGAATGTTGCCCCTTTAACAAGCTTTTTCTTTAAGTTGACCTAATTTTGTTTGCTCCGATCTGAACCATTTTCAAAAGGAAGCGAAATCTCATTGATACATCCTCTAACCAAGAATGGTGTAAATCAAAGGACTAGAAGTGTGTTCCATGGAACACGCCGCCTCCTGTGCGCTTAATTCAGCAATGAGGACAAAGGATGCAAACCGTTATGAATTATGGAGCAGAATTTATTTTTAAATTGTTTAGGTTTTATGAAAAGCAGCATAACCAAGCAGTGAATAATTGATAAGAAAGAACTGTATAAAGTTTCATGACATAGATCAATATTTTACCAAGTTATTAGCTAGGTTAGGTTGCAGGTTAAAGTTTTATGAAAAGGGGGATAACTCTGTTGAAATGAAAGTCAGTTATTGAAAAAGTGTAATGACATGAAGATGTGTGTGAAGTTTCAAGAACTTAGGTAAAATACTTTTCAAGTTGTGGCCAAAGCTAGCTTGCAGGGTTAAGATGGACGGATGGTGGCCATGCCGAAGGGCCATGTGACCCCTAAGTGCCTGCCATGCTAAGCAATTGACACAAAAAATGAAGACACTACTGTCTTACCGAAGCAAAAGTTAGACGGAGGGACGATGCAACATGAAATATTCAGACCAGCAGCGCTAATAAACTGTTCAAGAGCCAAGTATTACCTTAATAATTTGTTGTGCATTCGGATAGAACCTTTGCCTCTATTTATATGGTGTTTACATGTACAGGTACCTATTTTTTTGCTGATGTCATGCAGATCTCTGTCGTGGATTGCCAGTGGATTTGGGGCAGCAGGATTCATACTGACTGGCTGGCCACCAGCTTGTTGAAGTTGACTACTCATTGGTTGGGCATGGTACTGAGGCTGGCCACCAGCTTGTTGAAGTTGACTACTCATTGGTTGGGCATGGTACTGAGACATTGGTTGCAAACCAACTTGCTGAGCCTGACCACTCATTGGTTGGGCATAATACTGAGACATTGGCTGTACATTTCCTTGGATACCAGGATTCAATGTTGGGCATCTCTGATAAAGAACTTCGTTGGTGTTCCTCGGGCTCTGAGGCGCTAAAATAGTATGTCACAAATTCATACTGAAGCTAATTCATAAAGAAGAGACTCAACTTTTGAGGCCTTGCCTGTTTATCGAGGCAACTAACTAAGTTAAAGGGCAAACATCTGCTTAATAATTGCATAACAGAATTATGACACGTGTCTTGATAGGTTCTTTACATCACAGTGAATACACAGTAACATGTGTGATGTTTAACAGAATAATTTATGGGGATTCTGAGATCTAATGAAAAAATATGATTTAAAAAAGACTAAGTTGACAATCTTAAAAACAAAACTTTTACCAAATGTTTTCAAGTATAAAAGTGGCCATAATTTTCTTAAAACAAGAGCCTGAGTTATACAACATGCCTTCCTGATGTGTTCCAATGATGCTGAACACATATGTGAAATTCCAATCCATCAAGTAAATTAGTTTCCAATATACAAGCTTACATACAAAATTTTACCCAGGGTACCAGACTCTCAAAAAAGTGGAGCTAAACAAGAAATGTTTCACTTTATGACACAGAAAAAACACACTTTTTTAGACTCATCTGACCTTTGACCTCCAAGTGGCGACCTTGGCATAAAAAGAAGTGTATTACTTAAAAAATATGTCCAAAAATATGTCCAAGGGTCAAGAATGCTCCATTCCACATGTTTGCCAGTAGGCCAGCAGCCTTATTGACCTTGAACCTTAATTTGACCCTAAAATTGCTTATTTTTATATTATTATGTCTGAGCAATAACTCCAGAATCCAATCAATGTGGAGACCCCATACATCTTTGGGCAGTACAGAATACAAAAACAAACCTACCTTGCTGTCCTTTAACCAGTTCTGCAAGACATTTCTTAATTTCCTCGATTTGCTTTTCAAACCCCTCCATCTTACTGAGTATCTGACCCTGACCACCTTCAGTACTCTTGACATTATCACTTATCTAGGCAATATATAGACAAACAGGAATTTATCTAAGAGATGAAAAAATAATAGTTGTCAATTAATTGAATTATTTTTATAAAAGTCGATGTATTACCCGTAATAAGCAACTTACAACTAAAAAGGATACAACTGACATTTTAAATAACCCTGTAACACACATTAAGTTGAATCCCAAAATTCCAAAGGAGACAAAACACTGCGACAAAATTCAAATGAAAATATCTCATCATTCTATGGTGATGGATAATTAGTATTTTTAAGCATATTTATTGCTTCTTTTTTTAACTGTATATTCAAGCAAAGGTAGCTGTTTACAGTTTTTCCAACCTTATTAAAAGCTCTGTCGGTCAGTTTTATAATTAACAAGATGCC
The DNA here is from genome assembly GCA_037043455.1 of Cyrtodaria siliqua. Taxonomy (NCBI): domain Eukaryota; kingdom Metazoa; phylum Mollusca; class Bivalvia; order Adapedonta; family Hiatellidae; genus Cyrtodaria; species Cyrtodaria siliqua. The sequence continues at coordinate 31,822 of JAWPHD010017926.1, forward strand.
AATGTTATTAACATATAAACATTAAAATACATTTGTCAGTGAAAATATAGAAGATGGGAGACAATAAATGATGTGCTAGGGAAGATGAAAAAATAAAGAATAAAGGAGGAACAAATGTTGATGCCGTTGTAGGGACAATTATTGAAAAGACCCCTGGCTGCTTCTCCCTCTACACCAACATAAATGTCATAAACTGGAGTAAGAAATTACTATCCAGGTGCTAAGCTAGGCCCATTGACAGCATAGGCCCTATATTTAACTTAACCTAGGGGCTTCGGCGGCATGCTTCCTCAAATTTATGTTAAAATGAATTAGGTGCATTCTAAGATATATTTCAGATTTACTGAAAGGTAAGTTCACAAATGTATCGGAAAATGCCCCCACCATTTTTGGACTTTTAATTTTTCAATTTCTGAATATTAAGTGTAGGCCCAGGCAGAGCCATGCCAATACTTTCTGCGTATTTAGATACTCAAAGGTGCAACGAAAAACTCCCCAAATTATCCTGAATTTCTGGGCCAAAGAGTGAATGCCAACTCTTACTAACCTGTCTAACATATTCTTGAGTAGCAGTAATGTTCTTCAACCCTTCATCAATTTTGGAGATCTGTTGCTGTAGACCACCTATGGCTTCATAAGTAGCGTGTTGGCGTGCTGCATCCACTGTGTCTTTCCCTCCACAGTCTACCTGCAAACATATATACTCCTCAAAATAATTTAAGGATCCTGTTAAGATTTTGGTCATTTTTTAAAGAGCTGTAATTGAACAATTCAGTGTCTTTTTGCAGTTTTTAAGTTTATTGTTTGGGGGCACTTGTTTCAGCCAAATTTTTTTGGACTTTTAAGATAAAATTAATCTACAACGTAAATAAGTTGTATATCAGTGAAACAGACATCTTTAGTGGTAAATAAAAATACCTTACTTATCAAAATCGGTTGAGAAATAAAAATTTCATGTTCGATAGTTGTTTTTGATGGGTCATTTTCAATGCAAAATTCTGCTGCATGAAAAATTAGAATTTTTTTGTTTTTTTTTAGAATTTTTATTCAACTATGGTTTTAAATTGTTGAATATTAGAAAAATAAGACACCCTGAAAGTTTTATAGCAAAATATGAAGTATTACTGAAGTTATTTGAAATTTCTTAATTTTCTTCTGTCCCACCAACAAGGAATTTACATAGGAAAAGCTCCATCAAAAAAACATTTTGGCTGTAAAATATTTATTTCTCAAACGATTTTCAAAAGTAAAGTAGTTTTATTTACCACTAAAAATGCCAATTCTAATGGTATATAACTGATTTACATATTATTTAAATAGTTAAAGCGACAGGCAGAATGCAATAAAAGTCTATATGTGAGTTATGTGATAAATAGAATCTAACATTCGTTCTCATTCATTATTGAATTTATTAAACTCGTTAGCAAAAATGATATAATGCTCGGCAATAGTTTGGCATTATATTATTTTGCCAACTCGTTTAATAAATTCAATAATGAACGAGTACTCATGTAAGATCCTCTATTTATAAAATCATTATATAAAAGGAAAACATGCACATAAATGATGGAGTTTTGTTTATTTTTTGTTTAAACCACAGACATATTAATAAACAGATAGGAAACATAGGAAGTAACCAAAATATCATGTGGCACCTAATAACTTTTCCTTCTATCTTCTCTCTCAATTATTCACTGATTTTGATGAGAATACATTCAAAAGATTCATAGTGAATAGCAAAATGGGATTATAATAGTTTATGTTTGTTTTCAAAATAAGAAATTGTATAAAAAGATTTTTAAAATTAAAAAGTTCACCATTTTTCGCTTTTCTCATGAAAATCAAGGTTTTGACATAGTCAAAGTTTCTGTCAAACTCCTTATTTCCTATAAAAGTAAGAGAAAGCAAAATACTATCGTTGGAAAGAAAATTAAATTTGTGATGGGATTTGGCATGAATGAAACTTGTATCTATAAAACTCTTCATGATATGTGTGTTTAAAGTTGGGAAATATTTTGTGAAATTTTCACACTGTGCCACGTGAAATGTAGATAATTTTCGTAGTGTCAAATCTATTTGTTATTAGGTCAGTATTTAAAAATATTTTATTTCAACATTTTTACAACATAATTATATCGGTACAGTACATAATTAATAGGATTGGAACGAAAGAAAAATCTTATAGAGTTCCTCTCCTTGGTATTTGTCAAATGCAATTGATGTTGGCGGTAAATACAAATTAACATCAATATGACGATAGTTTTGTAGTCCAGCATCCCAAAGACCCGCACACCAAGTGTTCCAAGAAAAAACAGTGTGAGAAAAAACTAGTAAGGATGTATGAAAACATGGGGAGAAATACGGTGATATATACATGTACATAGTAATAGACCTGCCAGAGACATTATAATTTCGTTAAAGGGACATGCGGCAATCTTGCTTTACTGCAAATAGCGAATGTTAAACCTGTTTAATGGAAGTTCTATAAGAACTACCATATGGTACTACATTTAATTTCAAAATTATAATAAGATTTCCATAAAGGGAGATAACTCTAGCCGACATCTAAATTAAAACATTTGTAAGGGTTTATGATAATGTATGGCCATTTATCCATATTGATGACTGTGGTATGGTAATTTTACTTGAAGAGAAAACATTATGAAATTGTATTCCCCACTCCCATTATTTCTCCGAAGTGGATTGTTATAAACGGCTCTTCAATACATTGTTTAGGTTATTTCCAGCTGCCCCAAAGAGAGGGGAACGATATATAGGAATCATCCTGGAACCCTACTCTAACTATAAAACAGATTCCTATAATTCTTTAATGTGCTCCGAGGACCGTTCAGTCAACGTCCCCATCTGACACGAGGCTAGGGTCAGTATCTTGCATAAGGTCACAGCGTGGCTCCAGTGAAGCTCGAACCAGTGACCACCAGATTCAGAGTCAAATATGCTATTCACTGTGCCACCGCAGCCACAGCTCATTCTCAGAACTATCCACTGTGCCACCGCAGCCACAGCTCATTCTCAGAGCTGTCCACTATGCCACTGCAGCCACAGCTCATTTTCAGAACTATCCACTGTGCCACTGCAGCCACAGCTCATTCTCAGAGTTATCCACTGTGCCACCGCAGCCACAGCTCATTCTCAGAGTTATCCACTGTGCCACCGCAGCCACAGCTCATTCTCAGAGTTATCCACTGTGCCACCGCAGCCACAGCTCATTCTCAGAACTATCCACTATGCCACCGCAGCCACAGCTCATTCTCAGAACTATCCACTGTGCCACCGCAGCCACAATTCATTCTCAAACTAGCGGGACACTACTATGTTTAGAACAAAAATATTAAAACAAGAGGGCCAAGATGGCCCTGATTCGATCACCTGAGTACTGGCCCATTATCGGACTTCTTCGAAATCTGTGCAAGTTTGGTTAAGATTGTTCAAGAAATCTGGTCTCTGTTGTGTTACCAACATTGATATAAAGACACTGACAAAGTGTGGTAAAGATCAAATACCAAATGAAGGTGCAAGAGTGTAACCCCTGGGGCAGGGCCAAATGTGACCGCAGGGCCACATGTAATATACGAGAGCTGTGTGCCTTGTGGTTTCAGAGAAGAAGATTTTTTAAGTGTTTCCCTATACAATTCTATGTGAAACATGTGACCCCTGAAGCAGGGCCAAATGGTCACCATTTGAATAAACTTGGTAAAGGACCATAAGCTCATAGTAAATGCCAAATATTCAACCTCTGGCTCTATAGTTTCAGAAAAGAAGATTTTTAATTTGTTTTACTATATAAATCTATGTAAAACTGTGATGCCCAGGACGGAGCCAATTTGACCCCAGGGTCACCATTTGAACAAACTTGGTAGAAGGCCATACGCTTATAGCAAATGCAAAATATTAAACCTCTGGCTCTTGCAGTTTCAGAGAAGATTTTTTGAAAGTTTTCCCTATACAAGTCTATGTAAAACATGTGACCCCCGTGGCGGAGCCAAATATGACACCCAGGGTCACCATTTAAACAAACTTGGTAAAGGACCATAAGATTATAGTAAATGCAAAATATTAATCCTCTGGCTCTTGTAGTTTCAGAGAAGATTTAAAAAAAGAAAATCCTATGTAAAACTGTGATGTCTGGGACGGGGCCAAATTTGACTCCACGGTTACCATTTGAACAAACTTTGTAGGATGCTACTTGTAATATATGAGAGCTATGTGCCTTGTGGTTTCAGAAAAGATTTTTTTTGAAGTTTTTTCCTATACAAGTCTATGAAAAACATGCAAAATCTCATACAAACTTTGGACCCCCAGGGTTTGGCCATTTTTGACCCCGGGACTTCATTTGAACATACTTGATAGTCTAGGCATTGGCGATAATTTTAAAAGAAAAACTGTGCAGCGGTTTCGGAGGAGAATTTGTTTGACGAAGTTGACGACGACGGACGAAGAGTGATCCCAATATCAGTGAAGTTTGGTCAAAATTGACCAAGCTGTTTCTGAGAAGAAGGCTTTTTTTTAAAAAATGTCCCTATGTACCTAAGTCTTTGTAAAACATGTGACGTCTAAGACGGGGCAAATGGATTACCATTTTAACAGGCTTGGTAGAGGACCATAAGCTTATAGTAAATGCAAACTATTTAACCTCTGGCTCTTGTAGTTTCAGAATATTTTTTTTTTCAATTTTTCCCTATAGAAGTCTGTATAAAACATGTGACCCCAGGGTCACATTTGAACAAACTTGGTAGAGGACCATAAGCTTATAGTAAATGCAAAATATCAAACCTCTGGCACTTGGAGTTTCAGAGAAGATGTTTTTTAGTTTTTCCCTATACATGTCTATGTAAAACATGTGACCCTTGGGGCGGGGCCAAATGTGACTCCAGGGTCACCATTTAAACAAACTTGGTAGAGGACCATAAGCTTATAGTAAATGCAAAATATCAAACCTCCGGCTCTTGGAGTTTGAGAAGATTTTTTAAGTTTTTCCCTATACATGTCTATGTAAAACATGTGACCCTTGGGGCGGGGCCAAATGTGACTCCAGGGTTACCATTTGAACAAACTTGGTAAAGGACCATAAGCTTATAGTAAATGCAAAATATCAAACCTCTGGCTTTTGTAGTTTGCGAGAAGAAGATTTTTAAAAAAATAAATCATATATAAGTCCATGTAAAACTGTGACCCCTGGGGCGTTGACAAATTTGACACCAGGGTCACCATTTGAACAAACCTAGTAGAGGACCATAAGCTGATGCTAAATGTAATACATGAGAGCTCTGCGCCTTGTGGTTTCAGAGAAGAAGAATTTTTTAAAGTTTTTTCCTATGTGTCTATATGAAAAACATGCAAAATCTCAATATTCAAACTTTCGACCCACGGGGCACTGCCACTTTTGACCCCGGGGACTTCATTTGAACAAACTTGATAGTCTAGGCATTGGCGATCATTTTAAAAGGAAAACTGTTGAATCTGTCCAGCGATTCTGGAGAAGAAGGTTTTTTAAGGTTTCGACCATATATGGTAATGGCGGCCATCTTGGATATTGTGCAGACCTAATTTTAATAAATCTAAAAAGCATTCATCCATGTGAAATTTGGTCAAAATTGGCCAAGCGGTTTCTGAGAAGTCTTTTGAAGAAAAGTTAACGACGACGACGGACAGACTGATGACGGACGAAGAGTGATCCCAATAGATCACCTAGAGACTTCAGGTGATCAGGTGATCTAAATGGGACACGGATGCCCCCACTAAAAACAATCAGCAAAACAAGAGGCCCAAGAGGGCCTGTGGACGCTCTACTGGCTAACATGGCTCTTATAACATCCATGAAGCCAGTGACTGCCATTTACGTTTTTTGAAAGTTTCGGGCAAAAACAGCTTTTTAACTAAATCAAGGGCCATAACTAAAGAATCTGGTAAAGTTTGGTAAAGATCAGATGTAAAATGAAGGCCATACCGTATTAACGAGGCAAAATATGGCATTTTTAACTAAATCAAGAGCCATAACTCCTCTGTTACTGGTCCGACTGGTACAACATAGAGGTAAAAAAAAAAAAAAGATATGAAAAAAAAAGGAATAATTTCAAAAAAAAAATTAATAATAATAAAAAATAATAAAAAAAAAAAATATTAAAAAAAATAAATAAAAAAAAATTAAAATAAAATTAATAATAATATAAAAAACACAGTCGTAAAATTTGGTAAAGTTTGGCAGATGCAAAATGAAGGCCCTATCGCATGACAAGTCAAATTATAGCATTTTTAACAAAAATCAAGGGCCATAACTCCGCTGTTACTGGTCCGATCTGGTTGGTTTTCGAACTTGACCAAGCTTTCATAGACATTAACAATCTGATGAAGTTTGGTAAAGATTGGATGAAAAATGAAGGCCCTATCGTCTTAACGAGGCAAAATATATCATTTTGAGTAAATCAAGGGCCATAACTCTGATGTTACTGGTCTGATAGGGCTGGTTTTTGAGCTTTCATTAATATTAACAATCTGATAAAGTTTGGTAAAGATCGGATGAACAATGAAGCCCCTATAGTTTTAACAAGGCAAAATATAGCATTTTTAACTAAATCAAGGACCATGACTCCGCTGTTACTAGTCTGATATGGCTGGTTTTCAAACTTGTCAAAGCTTTCATTGATATTAACAATCTGATCAAGTTTGGTAAAGATCGGATGAACAATGAAGCGCCTATCGTCTTAATTAAGATTGCCTGATGATCGGATGAAGGTACTAAAACGATATTATGCATCCATTTAACAGATGAATTCAGTCATGATAAAAATAATATAAAACAAGAGGTCAATGACCTTGAAGCTCTACTGATTGATTTTGATTTCAGGAAGTAGTCGCTGCAGACTTGTTTTTTGAAAATCTATTTTTAACCGTGGCGGCCATCTTGAATTTCCGGCCGACCGGAAATTTTGCTAAGATCAATAAGACATTAAGAGCAACATTCCTGTGAAGTTTCATGAAAATCCGTCAAGTAGTTTCAGAGAAATAGTCCCTACAAGTTTTCATTATGCCATGTTTAACGTCAAATCAAAACGATTTTCGACAAGGACCAACATCATGTCATACTGATCATTTTAGAAAAAGTCCCATATCAATATCTCTTATTGTTTTGAAGAAGTAGTCGCTACAAACTTATTTATTTCAAATCTATTTTTAGCTGTGGCGGCCATCTTGAATTTCCGGCCGACCTGAAATTTTTCTAGGATAAACTAGACATCAAGAGCAACATTCCTGTGAAGTTTCATGAACATCCGTCAAGTAGTTTCAGAGGAGTAGTCGCTACAAGTTTTTACTATATAACTCTATGTAACCAAAGATGGCCACTGGCAGCCATGTTTAAAGTCGAATCAAAATAATTTTCCACAAGGATCTACATCATGTCATGCTGATCATTTTAGAAAAAGTCCCATATCAATATCACTTATAGTTTTCAAGAAGTAGTCGCTACAAACTTATTTTTTAAAAATCTATTTTTAGCTGTGACGGTCATCTTGAATTTCCGGCCGACCTGAAATTTTGATAGGATCAATTAGACATCAAGAGCAACATTCCTGTAAAGTTTCATGACAATCCGCCAAGTAGTTTCAGAGGAGTAGTCGCTACAAGTTTTTACTATATAACTCTATGTAAACAAAGATGGCCGCTGGCAGCCATGTTTAACGTTGAATCAAAACGATTTTTGACTAGGATCAACATCATGTAATGCTGATCATTTTAGAAAAAGTCCCATATCAACATCACTTATAGTTTTCAAGAAGTAGTCGCTACAAACTTATTTTTTAAAAATCTATTTTTAGCTGTGACGGCCATCTTGAATTTCCGGCCGACCTGAAATTTTTCTAGGATCAATTAGACATCAAGAGCAACATTCCTGTAAAGTTTCATGACAATCCGCCAAGTAGTTTCAGAGAAGAAGTCGCTACAAGTTTTTACTATATAACTCTATGTAAACAAAGATGGCCGCTGGCAGCCATGTTTAACGTTGAATCAAAACGATTTTTGACTAGGATCAACATCATGTCATGCTGATCATTTTAGAAAAAGTCCCATATCAATATCACTTATAGTTTCAAGAAGAAGTCGCTACAAACTTGTATTTTAAAACTCTATTTTTAGCTTTGGCGGCCATCTTGGATTTCACATCAACATGAATTTTTGCTAAAATCAACTAGACTTTATGGGCAACATTTCTGTAAAGTTTCATGAATATCCATCCAGTAGTTTCAGCTGTGAAGTCGCTACAAATAAAAGTTTACGGACAGACGGACAGACGGACGACGGACGCCGCACCACGGCATAAGCTCTGCTGATCTCTGATCAGTAGAGCTAAAAAGGTACTATGTCGGACCACCAACGTCTTATTTCACTTAAGAATTATTATAATAAAAAAAAGTTAACAATGATCAGTTTAATTGCTGGACACCATGTTTTAACTTGTTTAACTTGTTAACAAGAATTAATGATAACCTTTAAATGTAGGCTTTCCAGAGATTGCTGTAAACTTGACATCTCTCCCTTGAGAATCTCTTTCAAACTCTCTGTCTCCTCTTGCTGCCATTTCCTAAATGTCTTCAGCATGTGTTGTTCCCTCTCTCCTTGAGGATCTAGATGTCTTGTTTTCAAGTCACTTATTTTGTCTTTAACCTCTTCTTCATAAGTTGTATTTATTTTTCCAGCAATGCGTAATAGTATACCCTTAATCGTCTTCCACAGAGCTTTAAACTTTTTGCTATCAATTTGGGCTGTTGCACCATGTGCTGTAATACTATTTCTAATTTCTCTGAAGCGAAGAAGCTCTGCTCCAAGTGTTGCATCATTAGGATCAGTAGGCTTGGTTTTCCAGCCTTTTTGTGGAGGGTCAACACTGGGACAAACATTTCGCAGAAGTATGGTTAGTAAGGATATATCATATTGGCTAGGATCGGGGTTGGATGATGTCACAAGGTCATACTGAGGTTGACTTAAAACCTTTATCTTTTTCAGCTCATTAAATTTTGTTATACTGGCAGTACTTGAAAAGAAACCCGACACGTTAGCTTGAGGTATTTTATCATAAAATGTGTCCAGCAACGTTTGCGTGCCTACATCTACCACTAAAGAAATGATCCGATAGTAATGTGACGAGTCCTGAATGCTGTCAGACATGGTGACAATCTTATGTCAACCTCACTTGATGAAAGGCCATGTCAGATTGACAACATAAATATCATCTGTATTGACGAGGTTAACAAAATCGTGGAATCCAATCTGAAACATAGAAGGAAAAATAAATAAGTAGACAAGAATTTCATTTGTGATCATCAGTTACACTAAACAGCACAGTATAATTATGTTGTATATACTTAATAAAAAATTGCTAGATCACCAGGCTAAATGGACCCTTGATAGGGGTGGGGTGTGGTGGGTTCTGGAGCGTGCGAGGGAGTTAAAGATAAGTGCACTATTAGAAGTGCTCATTGATGAGGAACAAAGTATAGTAGATGAACAATATAACTTTTTTGGGGGGGGAGGGATGGAGGGGTGGGGAGGGATGGAGGGGGTGGTGGAGGGGGTTGTTGAGCACTCTTGTGCGGGGTGGGGGGTCTGTACATTTGTGTTAAAGCCAAATCCCCCCAAGGACGTAAGAGTTATGGAGTGGACATAAAATGGACCTTATTATAAGAATATGATAAGATTTTGACCTTGACCTTGAATATACAGACCCCATGTTGGGTTGCGTGTCATCTCTATGAGTGAGATAAGTATTTGTGATAATATATTTCAAAATCCCTCTTTGCATGTGAGATTTATGGAGTGGACACGAAATGGACCTAATTTTATGCATATGAGAGGTATAAGACCTTGACTTTGAAGATACAGACCCGGGTTTGGGTTCTGCACATCATCTTGTTGAGGCCAGTATTTGTGCTAATTTATTTGAAAATCTGTCCATGCATGAGAGAAATATGGAGCAGACTCTAAATAGGCCTTATAATAATGTATATAAGCAGTACATGACCTTTATGACCTTGACCTTGAAGAGACAGACCCTGGTTTGGGTTCTACATGTCATCTTGGTGAGTATTTGTGCCTATTTATTTGAAAATGTGTTCATGTATGTGAGAGTTATGGAGCAATCACGATAAGTGCACTATTAGAAGTGCTCATTGATGAGGAACAAAGTATAGTAGATGAACAATATAACTTTTTTTTGGGGGGGGGAGGGATGGAAAGGAGGGGTGGAGTTGTTTTTTTAGCACTCTTGTGCAGGATGGGGGTGTCCTGCACATTTGTGTTAAAGCCAATTGGTTTCAAAATCCCCCCCTAAGAGTTATGGAGTGGATATAAAATGGACCTTATTATAATGTATATAAGCAGTATATGACCTTTATGACCTTGACCTTGAAGAGACAGACCCTGGTTTGGGTTCTGCATTTC
>JAWPHD010017927.1:0-42276 GCA_037043455.1 Cyrtodaria siliqua
AGTCTGATCTAAAGAGACATTCAAACCTGACTGAAGTTGTTTTTTTCTGGCTAAATTGTTTGATACATTCGATCTGAGAGAAATGATGTCATTCTTTAAGAAAAAAATCCTTTTCGACAAAATATGAGGACTTAAAAGAGCTTTGGCTAAAGCAAAATTCCTTAGTTTTTTACGCGTAAATCCAGAATCTTCAAAATGCCATATCTCGACAACCGTTCCAATCTTTTGCTTCAAATAAAGTGATTTTAAATTGATTTCATCAATAACATGTGATTTTCAACCAGTTGAAGCTATCTTGAAAACAATATCTACTCAAAAAGGATATTTGTGATTTTCAGGGGTCAAAATAGCAGATTTTAACATAAAACGCCACTGTTTTTGTATGTATTCAAAATCTGCCTTCAAATGAATCAATAGCATTATTCAGCAGGTTCTATATGTGAAACCATCAAGAAAATGCAACTTTTCAATTTAGAAATGACAAAAAATAATTCTGAGACTATCCTCCCCAACTCCATTTTTGTGCCATGCCATGTTTTACAATATGCTCATTACACAGGATTGTTACAGTACAGTTTTCTTGTATTTTTTTATTAGGTATTGTTTATACCGTCTTTACAGGTCCTTTTCATGTAACCATGCAGCTAATAAGCGCTGTTTAAAGTACAGATCCATCAAAAATTCATTAAAATGAAGGGGGTTGGGTAGAAAAAAACTTTTGAAAAACATACAAAAGGTCATATTTTTTGCCAACTAAATAATTTAATTTGTAAAATGTATTAAACCGCATAACATATTTGCATATCGACACTAACCGTATAGAAGCGATGCACTCAAAGTCAAAGTTTACCTCAACATCTTTTTCAAAACAGACAAAAGCGGCTTTTCGACATCTTTTCGGACAGATGTAGATTGTCGCTTTCTGACATTTTTGCCAAACAATGTATGCAAAGCCCTCAGAAATGAATAAAAACTTACTAGATATACTATTCAAACATGTGCATTACAGGCTAATTTTGTATACCAGGTGTCAGGTATGGCTAATTTTGTGTCCACTACCCTCAATAAGGGAATTTAAATTTACCTATGTTGCATCATAAAACTTTTAAATATGTAAAAACCATGAAAAGAGTTACAAGAAAAGTCAAAATACACCATAATTCAACATTTCTCACACTTTCAAATCATCGTGTTAGGAAAAAAAAGTATGTCTACTTTTACCCTGTGCAGAATCTATCTTTAGATCATACTACACCAATTCATTTACCATAGGTCTACCTTATAGCTCTAAGCTCTGTACTGAGTTCCCTAATATAGGAAGCTATATTTTTTATTACTTGTTTTGAAAGACCTTGGTTGGTAATTGGTGTAGTCTGATCTACACCGATCCCCCTCTAGGCCATAAATGAATTCATGCGCGCACCTGCTTAGTTTTCCGAGTATGCTATTTTGGGAGCTTCGCAAATGTAAAAACTCTGAATTTAGACTGAAATGAATTACTTGATCAGATTATTTGTTGAAATATAAATATTAACTGACTATCGAAACTATCGATAGTTCAGCATACTATCGGCAATAGTAATCGATAGTTCAATTTGCTATCGATGCATCGCTATCGGGACGATCACAATCATAATACATCGATAGTTTGATGTGTGTGTGTAGTTCTAAGGTTTATAGTCCGTCCGCCAACGAACACGTCAAGGTAAACCTGACGCGATGGGCACAATAGAGTCTGGACTTTTAAAGGTGTAATTTTGAATTTGGAAGCTTATATAGACCTTGCCAACAGGTCTGTTTAATGCCTAAATATGTGTAAAAGGCGGTGTCAACAACAGCGGTTAATTCAACCTAATTTCGTGTGTTGACACCTTCCGGTCCTAGCTTTGTTTGGCGTGTTATATGTGGTGTGTGCTTGTTTTGTAGTACGTGTTATGATTATGTTTTGATCATATCATATTTGCTGGGTTTGTTGAGGGGTATGCATGTACCACGCCATCTTGGGGATGATTAGCGTGTCCATTTGCAGCATACTAATAATACTTATGGTCATCGAACTGGGTTCTGTTCGGTTCGTACTGAGTTGTTTTTTTGTATGTGTTTGGGCATTTTGTTGGTGTACAGTTTGATGGTTGCTATGCCTGGGGCATATCGTGTGTGTCTGGTCTGAGGTACTTTGGCAGCATTTCCACATCTTGTTCGCACAAGGGGATTGCTACCATGGGAGGGAAAGGCCAATTATGGTCGCTAACGGTTTCCAGTCAAGACTGCCCCTGTGGGCTTTGGCCCACAGGTTGGTGATGAAAGGGACCGTAAGGAGGCGCTCCTTAGTCCTAAATGGGTATGTGACGTGTTTACTGGTTTTATAATTAACATTACTTTTTGTATTTAATTATGAAATATTACACTATTATTACTGTTTTTTTTGTTTTTTTTAATATTTTTAAGACGGTCACATCCCTTGTGGTACAATAAACAATAAAAATTTAAAGTTTTTGTATGGCTTCTACTGGTTTACTTATTTGCTTACATATTTGATTTTTTCTATACTTGTTATTATGCAAAAATCGAATGCCTAAAAGTGGCCTAAAATGTGCTATTCCCAACTATAACACCGCTCGATATTTCCGTGGGACGCTTTTATTACTTATTCGACCGACGCAAGTGCCAGTGGTGGCTTAAACCTTTCGCTTGTTTGTAGTTTCGTTATCGGTTTGTTTGGATCTTCGTATCATGATGCTTTAGAGAACAAAACTATTGCTTTGGTGTGCGACGTGGTCTTGGTATCGAACCTTTTGTTAACAGAAATTACTTACATAGACAATTTTAAGATTTCATACATACACATAAACGTACATTCAAGCACAAAGTATATATATATGAATATTGGATGATAACACATAGTGGGTATTTATATAAGGATAATTGTAAGATTTCATGCATACACATAGACATCCATGCATGCATATATTAGATATATACAGAATATACCATTACAGATAGTTATTATATTTCATACACACACATACACATAGACACTTCACTTTCATCTTGAATGCTTCGACCTTAACCTTTAGTGTTCTACTGGGCTGGCATGACCTAGTGGGATGTCCTACTTTAAAACCTTTATTGAAGGCCGAGTTTCTTAAGGCCACAATTTTTTTTTTCTTGGTTTACGGATTTTTTCTTATTTTTTTACGCTCGGTCGGAAGGGAAAAATAAAAATTAAATGTGTTTCTAAGTACAAATTTCAAACATGGTGACCATGTTTCTCATATAAAACCCTAAGTTTATACAACACAACATGTATTTAAATCGTTGAATATTCTTTTAATATTCATTGCTCAAAGAAATTTTTTTTAGAGACAGGCCCAGGGCTTGTTGCTTCTGAAAATGGACAGGCCCTGATTGAAAATGGACAGGCCCTGATTTAGGATGCAAAGGTCCAATATTTATTTCTTAGTGGAAATGTGTCTTTATTCGCTTTTATAGCACACATTTGTATGTATTACTCAAACTCAGAACCTCCCCTGACCATATTTTTCTTTTTGTTACCACTTTATGCTCCCTAGTCAGCAGACTTATTTATCACTTCGTTAGAATAGAATATATATTACATTGAAATTTACAACCGATGCAAAGGAGAGTACTAGCATTTTTGCCAAACTATAATAATCAGAGCCGACTTGGTGAAACTGGAGCCGAACTTGGAGCCAAATTTTTAATCAGGTTTTATTATACTATCAGGGCCTCCTCTGGCTATATTTTTCATTTTGTCACCACTTTCTCCAAGTTAAAGAATTAGGAGCTTAGAGTAAAATTCATTTAAAAGTAGGATTCCAGGAACTCCTTACACATGATAAAAGAAAGAATGATGGATTAAATAATGAATAGAAATGTTTTACTATTCGATTATGTAAAAAAAAAATAAAAAAATCTGAAATTATGTACCATCCGAACTACCATCCCCTGCGAGAAAAGTTCAAGAACTAACAGTTAGTTCTAGAACATTCTAGAACTGTTCTAGAACTTAAAGAACTGGGCCCCGTTTTATGAAACAACTTACGACCATTTTGATCGTAAATCAATTTCTTAAATGCTTCACTATTAATTAAACTTTTCAAATATACGTGATTTCATTTCATTTTCTTATACATGTGATATTTCTGCACTACATGCACACATAATAGTCTACATTCAATGCTTAGGTGAACAAAGTGAACAATTTTAAAATTTGAGACTTATCGTAAGATGTTTAATAAAACAGGGCCCTGTTCTTGAACTAGTATTGAAGTTCAAGAACTTGTATAGTTCTTGAACTTTAATGTTCAAGAACTGATATTAGTTCTAGAACTGTTCAAGAACTGACGTTAGCTCTAAAATGGTTCAAGATTTGCAATTCTGCCCTTGATAAAGGTTCATGAACTAACACTCGGTTCTAGAACTGTTCTAGAACTTGGAGAATTGTTCTTGAACTAGCCTTCAAGTTCAAGAAGTTGGTTCTTGAACTTGTATAGTTCATGAACTTGGGTTCATGAACTTATATAGTTCTAGAACCTTTCCAGAACTGAGGTATCATGAATTTGTAGTTCTTGAACTTATTTGTGGTTGAAACTGATTAATCTGAGTATAAGCAAGTTCTTGAACCTTTAGTTCTTGAACTAGTGGTTCTTGATCTCAGATAAACCTGACTTTTCCCCTAAATTGGTTCAACAGTTAACCTGATTAAAATGTTACAGACAGTACAGATGTGATTACACTACTATACTATATGTCTTCTTATATATCACCTTCCTAGTATTGTGACACAACTGAGGAACTATTTTAGGCACACCATAAGAGTGCCATGATGATGGAGATGATATGTAATTTTTAAGATTTTCAGCCCCATCAATGGTTAAAACGGAAATACCCAATCCTTGAGTTTATGAATAAAAGTGGTCCAAACTGACAGGATTTAAAATGTACTAGGTTACAAAGTGTGGACCGATGGTTGATAGATGACAACCTAAAATTATTATTTTACAGCCTTTATCTTTAAAATTTATCATTTTGTCTCATGTGTGCACATCATTTAAATATTAGTAGGCTACCATTTGATCAAGGAAAATCACACATATGTATTTAAAGCAACAATCTGCCAGTAAGTACTATAAACTTAAGAACTGTTCTTGAACTAGCCTTCAAGTTTAAGAAGTTGGATTATTGAACTTGTATAGTTCATGAACTTGTATAGTTTTAGAACTTTTTAAGACATGAGTGTGATTCTCACAAACAGTGTAAATAAAATGCAAACTGTGTCTTTTGAATTTTTGGTGGGAAATGGCACCTGACCTACAGATTTCCTTGCACAATTTAATAATTAAAAGTAAGTGTTTTGTGACTATACTTACATTACTTACTGTATCAAAACATCTTATATATGAAATAGTTGTATTTGAAAGAGGAAATTTCTAAATGTAGCCAGTAGAAACAGTATTTTAAAATCAAACTCCTATTGTCATGTGTTTTCGCGGATTTAACCTTGTTTTTTGTTGTTGATTGAAAAATGGTTTTCAGCCCTGCAGATATTATTTAATTTCACTATCATATGCAACATTTCACCAAGTAGTGTATTAGCCAGCCAACTGTGCAGCTGCTTTTGCACGACCGTTTCTGAAAAATCGTGGCCAATATTTGGTGGGGTGGGTGGGGTAAATTTTTTTTTTTTTTTTGCTCAACAACACTTCCAAACTCTTACTTTCTCATATTGTTATGTTTTGTATATATTTATAGAAGAAACATGAAATGTACCCTTTTCACCTTTATCTGTCAAAACAAACTTAAAGTTCTAGAACACTTCAATAACGTTAAATGGCCGCTTCTAGAACAACAGTTCAAGAACCTCTGTTCAAGAACAACAACAGTTCAAGAACCTTAGTTCAAGAAATATTGTTTTTCTTGAACAGAGGTTCTTGAACTATTTTTCTTGAATTGAATGTTGTTTAACGGCTCATCAACACAGTATAGGTTATTTAGAGCCGCCCCAGAGAGAGGGGAAGGATACATAGGAATCCGGGAACCTGCCCTACTCTTATTATCAAATAGATTCCTATGGTTCTTTAACGTGCTCGGAGGATAGACCAATACATGGGACCGCCCGGTTTACGTCCCCATCCGACGGACGAGGCTAAGGGAAAGTGTCTTGCCCAAGAACACACCGACGGAACTCAGTGGCACCACGGAGGATTGAACCCGGGGCCTCCGGTTACAAATCCGCCATTCTACCGACTGCGCCACGCCGGCCAGATTCTTGAACTATTGTTCTAGAAGCAGCCATTTAACATTCTTGAACTGTTCTAGAACTGGTGCAAGAATAGTTCCAGAACGGTTCTTGAAATTCTCGCAGGGGACTGAAAATGGCTGTTCAAGAACTAGTTCCAGAACTTATAGTTCTAGAACCGGCCATTTTCTGTTCATGAACTGTTCTAGAACCAGTTCTTGAACTAGTTCAAAAACTGTTCTTGAACAGAGTTCTAGAACAGTTCGTGAACATTAAATGGCTGTTCTAGAACTACAAGTTCTTGAACTAGTTCAAGAACTGTTTTGGAATGGTTCTTGAACTAGTTCAAGAACTTGTAGTTCTAGAACGGCCATTTAATGTTATGAACTGTTCCTGAACTCGTTCTAGAACTGTTCTTTAACTTCTCGCAGGGGATAACACCTCACTTTTACAGCCGCAAAATTTCACAAACATTCAATCGAAATACCATCAATTAGGAACTTTTTTCATGTATTAATGTGTTTTGAATGCCAAAAAAGGTATTTCTTATCAAAGAGGAAAGAAAACACAACAATAATAGCAGGATAATGTAGTTTTACGTGCGATATTGTCGATCTCAAAGTTGTGACAAACTGCCGACTCGACGCCAGGCAAAATATTCAAACTTCTTATTGTTTTAATTTGTGTATAACACATTTTAATTACTTTATTGCGAGTGTTTTCATAGAATACACATGGGAGTATTTTGTCTTGAGGATCTTGATTCACCAATTCAATTTTTTTTTATTATTATTCATCTGGCGTTGAAATGCGGCCGGCGGTGAAAAAAACCCACAGATGTTCAAATTTTTATTTTTTTTCCAATGTCTCGAAAACTGGGGTCGGCGGATCCGTAAACCAAGAGAAAAAAAAAAGTCGCCTAACTACCTTATTCAAGGTCAAGGTCGATGTAAATGTCAAGGTCGGAAATGTCAAGGTCGGAATTGTCAATTTGGACACAGCGTGGACCGGATGGAAAGCACTTGGTATTAAGCGATATTAGGGTGTACAGGTTACTCTTTCTCATACAAATATAGTTTGATGTATTGTTACACCTCTACTTGTAGCTATGTTTATGGTTGGAAGGTCACGGACATGATTTCCGCAATTTCATTGGACGATGGACACACGTCTGATGGTATGAAATGCGGATTTGGGTTAATTAGTTGTTTATTGAAATAATGACAAAAAGCTGCCTGGGGCAAGGATGTTGATTGTACCAGAAGTTATTTGTGATCTTATTAACAATCGCTAGCGGCGAAAAACAGCGGCCAGTTTTATTCAGTTATCAAATTTTGATATGGCTAGTTTGCCACTTGATTTGGTCTGGAATGGAAACGTCTAGTCGGGCAAGTGGCGGGCAATCAGATTTGAGAAAGGTCACTTGCCCTCACCCAAAATCAACTTGCCCGGGGCGTCGGGCAACCGTCTCGTACTCAATACTTATCACATTTTTGCTACTTTTTATATATTTTTCTTTCAAATAGGATTGCTTTATCTCAAAACTGAGGAAAACATGTTTTGGCATTGGGAATATGATGTATCAAATCTATAAAAACAGCCAAAAAATACCACACTGACCAACACAAAGAGAGTGGTCAGAGAACCATCTCACATGCAGAACAGCAGCTCCATTTGCTGCAAATTCTGTCATAGACACTCCATTTTAATGAATGAATCAATGGTGTTTTACGGCACGTCGACACATAAATAGGTCATATTGTGTGCAAAAATTGATGAAAAATGAAGTATTATTTAAAAATTTGTGTAAATATATAAAGATAAAACTATTAAAAAATAAGGGATGATAAGGTGTAATATAAACTATGTATGTAAATCAACAAATGCCCGTCAACTGGTATATAAACAAGTAAATATATATAAGAACACATTATAATGATTTATATAGTTTGATCTCTTTCAGGAAATCTAAAACAAGACTAAAATCTACAGTATCAAATAACTCTTTCATCGTATTAACATTGTAGTACCTTTGACGCATAGGATCAAAGTCTACACATTCCAATAAGATGTGTTTCACCGTTAACGGTGCAAAGCAGGGCATACATTCTGGTAATTGCTCACCTTGTAATAAATCTGAATGAGTATAACGTGTATGCCCAATCCTGCACCGGGCTAGGACAACTTCCTCTCGACGAATGGGTCTACTAGAAGAACGCCATTCTCCCAGTATAATTGAATGGAGTTTATTGTTAACTGACAAATCCCAAGTGGTTTGCCAAGAGTTACGAATATATGTGTTAAATACAACTTTTAAAATCAGCATAAGGTAATTTGGTATTAGATATATGTAAATCTAATTCTGCCTTAGCAGCACTATCAGCTCTATCATTGCCACGTATTCCTACATGGCTTGGAAGCCAGCAGAAACTAATAACATTATCAATTATAAGAGAATTGTACTTTTCTAAAAGTTGAAGCACAACTGGGTTATCATGTTTTATATTACCCAGTGCTTGAAGAGATGAAAGTGAATCAGAAAAGATTACAAAATGGTCATCATCAGATTCCTGAATATAATTTAAGGCAAGTTCAATTGCCTTAAGTTCAGCTGAAAAGATAGAGGCCTTATCAGGCAGGAGGCTCTTTATGCTGTGTTTGTGAACAACAGCTGCTGCAGCTACCTTATCTCCATCTTTAGAGCCATCTGTGTATATATGTTGAAAGTTACTGTATTTCGATTTAATTTCATTAAATTTGCTTTGAAAGACAGAAGCGTCTGTACTGGATTTGTTATTATTACAAAGATCAAAAATAATTGTTGGTGTTTCCAAAGTCCACGGTGGAATTTGTGGTACTTTGTACTTGTCAATCAAATTTAGGTCGATTTCAGTGTCTCTTAATTTTGGTTTAATACGAAGACCAAATGGTCGAATGGCCTTCGGTTTTCGATCAAAAAGAGGTTCACAACTAGGATTAAAAACATTATCGAAAGTTGGGTTTGAACGGTTAAGACTTTAATTTAATGGCGTATTGAAGAGCTAATTTGTCCCGTCTTTGAGACAGTGATGGTTCATTAGCTTCAACATACAGACTTTCAGCTGGTGATGTACGACAGGTACCTAAGGCGAGTCGTAATCCTTGATTATGTATAGGGTCGAGCATCTGCAAGTATGACTTGCGAGTCGATCCATATACTATCGAGCCGTAGTCCAGCTTGGATCTGATAAGAGATCTGTAAAGTCGCAAGAGGACTTTTCGATCTGCTCCCCAATTAGTGTTTGCAACAACTCTAAGTAAGTTAAGCTAGCTAGAGCTTTAAGGCATTAGGCCTTCAAATATTTAAGGTGTGGTATAAACGTTAATTTACGGTCGAAAATAAGACCAAGGAATTTTGTCTCATCCACTTCTGGTATTGGTGACCCATTCAGTGTTAGATGAGGGTCTTCATGATGTTAACGAAGTTGACAAAAGTGCATACAATTAGTTTTAGATTTAGAAAATTTAAAACCATTTTCATCAGACCAGGTCTGAAGTTTATTGAGACATTGTTGTAATTGTCTCTCGATAGTATTCATGTTTTTTGCACATTAACATATAACCAAGTCGTCAACATATAGCGAACAATCCAGACCTGGATTGATGCATTTTACTATACTGTCAATCTTTATATTAAAAAGTGTGACAGAGAGTATGTTGCCCTGTGGAACACCCATCTCCTGTTCATGAATATCAGAGAGGGTTGAACCCATTCGGACACGAAATTGTCTATCATCTAAGAATTTCTCTATAAAAATGGGTAATCGGCCTCTAAGACCAAGGTCATGAAGATCTTTCATAATACCATACTTCCATGCAGTATCATAAGCTTTCTATAAAAATGGGAAATCGGCCTCTAAGACCAAGGTCATGAAGATCATTCATAATACCATACTTCCATGCAGTATCATAAGTTTTCTCCAAGTCAAAAAATACAGCGACTAGATGTTCTTTTTTTATGAAAGCTTCCCTAATAAATGATTCAAATCGAATGAGATTGTCTGTTGTGCCTCGTTGGCGCCGGAATCCACTTTGATACTTTGTTATCAGCTTGTTGGACTCCATGTACCAAACGAGTCTCTCATTAATCATTCGTTCCATGGTTTTACATATACAACTCGTTAAAGCAATAGGGCGATAATTTATTGGGTCCGTATGATCCTTCCCAGGTTTTGGGACTGGAATAACGATTGCTTCCCGCCAAGAATCGGGGCAGTTTCCGGTCACCCAAACCATATCAAGAAGTGTAGAGAGACAGGTTTCAGGTAAATGTTTTAATAATTGATAATGGATATCATCAGGACCAGCTGATGTATCATGAGCCTTTTTAAGGGACTCTGGAAGTTCTTTGAGAGTGAATAGTTTATTGTTTAACTTTTTCGACTTGAAGTTCAGCTTCTTCTGTTCTTTTAGTTTCTTATTTTTCAGAAAATTTGGTTGACAATTTTCAGAAGAAGAATTTTTTGAAAAAGTTTCTGCCAAAGCGTTTGTAATATCTTTGACAGACATTATATCTCCATTATCTGTTTTAAGATGATTTACAGAACTAGAATTACCGTTACCGCTTATTTTCCGGACCATGTCCCATATCTTCTTAAGAGATGAGCGAGAATTCAGCCTGGAGACGTAAGATCTCCAGAATTTCCTCTTGCTATCCTTAATAGTACGACGGGCTTTCGCACGAAAAACTCTTAAGTTATCTAAATTTGTTTGAGTTGGCCGCAAGTTTAAATTATTTAATGCAGCTTTACGATCGTTGACTGCCTTTTTGCAGTCATCGTCGTACCATGGTTTATGTGGGCGTTTAGGATTTGCCGAGGTTTTTGGAATAGTTTGATCAGCTATATCGTGAAGAGTTTTGGTAAAAAGAGCAGTTTCGTTTTCGACATCCTCGAAAACGGAAGGATTTAATTGTTCCTCACAAAGAGATTGAAACGTAGTCCAATCAGCCTTGCGAAGTTTCCATCGTTGCGTTTTCTCAAGAAGTGGAGGGCCGATATTTTCAAGAAATATGGGGAAGTGGTCACTTCCGCAGAGGTCGTCTCCAACACTCCACGAAAAATCCATCAAAAGCGTTGGATCGCATATTGTTAAATCAATGGAAGAATGAGAGCCTGTAGCAGGATGTAAATAAGTATGAGACTTATTATTAAAAAGACATAAATTGTTTTTGGCTAAGAAGTCCTCAATTTTTTTGCCTTTATCGTTTATATCTTTACAACCCCAGATGTAGTTGTGTGCTTTAAAAATCGCCCAAGAGTATAAAAGGTGATGGCAATTGTGCAACTAGGTCATTTAGATCTTTTGGGTCTAGTAAAGAACTAGGTGGTAAATATAAGGAACATATTGTTATGACTGTGCATAGTAACACTGACCGCAATAGCTTGCAAATTTGTTTTTAACGCAACAGGTCTGTGAGGAATGTTTCGATTAACGATTATCGAAACTCCACCAGTCGCCTTGTCCCCGGTATCACAAATATGATTGTATAGTGAGTATTGTTTAAAAGATACCTCATCACTTTGTCTTCAAGAATGTTTCTTGAAGACAAAAGGCAATAGGGTTGTGTTCATTTAAAATTAAGCTGATTTCATCATAATTTGGTTTCAAACCTCGACAATTCCATTGAATGATCTTATTAGTTTCACCCATTATTTAGCGCTAAGGCGATTTTTAATTTTATTTTTATTTTTGGCCTTAGATTTAGGAGAGGTCTTCAGTCAGGGGTGTCACGTATACACGTTATTTTCGTAATAACTTAAATGCGTTATTTTCGTAAAGAAACAAGTGTTGTCTCCCTTTGATCATAATTTGAAAATAACGGGAATACGTTATTTTGGTTTCCTTATGGTTTGCTATACATTTTGAAAGGGGTGTAACTCTTTTAACAGCGATTGACTTAATCAAATTTCCTTACTCGCTTATTCCCCTTAATTTGAATTCAATAATAATTTGCATGCAAACTGAAATGTGTGACGGGGGTTGGTATGAAATTTAATTGTCTCGTGGTAGCGACATACACAGTTTGTACATTAGCCACGTTTCTATTTTCTCACCCTGGTGATTTTCGTTTTCTACAGTTTATATCCGTATTATACATGTTGGTCGTAGACAGTTTAAATAAATAGAGAGAGCCAGTCGCTATATATAGTATATATAATGTACATTAGTGTACTGGTAAAGAAATATATAAAGATCGGACAGGGAATGTAGCATTCAAGGAGGACATTCAACCACAAAACACTGAATCAAACACGCAAACAGACAAACAAGAAGGCAAAAGTATTCTTAAATGCAAACGACATCACAAATACTCTTTGATTTTATATACGTTAATTAGTATAAACCTAAAATGTGGTTTTATTATGACAGTTTTAAAATAACTTGCATCATAAATCACAATATTATGAAATTAAACACACATCCTCTATCTGTCTATTTTACTTTTTTTTAAGAAACTCAAACAGAAGTAAGTATGATAACATCGTGGGCATTATCCTGATTATTTGAGACGACATCTATCGTCTCTGATTTTACTGTGTAAGACACTATACCGATTTGCAAACTGTTCCTAAACCTAACATGAATAAGGCATGAAACAGTTGATGAGTGTAATTAAGTAAGTTTTATCCTGTTTATCAGTTTATACTTATATTACCATGATTATACTTACACTTAGGGTATTACAGTGTTCTTTCGAAATAACACAAACACGTTATTTTCCGGTAATCTATTATTAGGTTATTACAGCGTTCTTTCAAAATAACGCAAACAATTATTTTCCGATAGTAATATATTCTTAAACGAAACGGCTGTGAAGAATGCATAAGTTTTCATTTCCTCTTTTCAAACCACGATGGGCAGTGAATATGATTCGTTTATATAACATGTATAACGTGTTAAGGTTATTATACATGTTATACTGTTCTTTCAAAATAACACAAACACGTTATTTTCGGATATACAGTATATTCTTTCAAAATAATGCAAAGCACTTATGTTCGGACAGTAATATATTATTAAACGAAGAAGCTGTGACGAACATGACGAATGCACAATATATTTTATTTGCATTACCTATTGTCTGACCACGACGGTCAGTAATTAAATTTTGTTGAAATAACGTGTTTAGGTTATTACAGTGTTCTTTCAAAATAACGCAAACAAGTTATTTTCCGGTAATCTGTTTTTAAATAGGTTTTCATAGTCGGCCCGGCAGTTATTTTCGCATAGTAATATATTCTTAAAAGAACAACAGGCTGTGACGAATTTACTTTTTTTTACCACGATGTTTCGTTGAAATAACTTGTTTAGTTTATTACTGCATTCAAAATAACGCAAACAAGTTATTTTCGGATAGTAAAACATTCTTTGACGGGCATTTGTTGATTTACATATATACATAGAAACTTGGTAACCATGATTATTTACGCATATTATACTATTATTAAACATGTGTTAAATATGATTCATATCAAAATCTTTGAAATAACGTGTTAAGTTATTACAGTGTTCTTTCAAAATAACGCAAACAAGTTAGTTTCCGGTAATCTGTTTTTAAATAGGTTTTCATAGTCGGCCTGGCAGTTATTTTAGCATAGTAATATATTCTTAAAAGAACAACAGGCTGTGACGAATTCACTTTTTTTTACCACGATGTTTTGTTGAAATAAATTGTTTAGTTTATTACTGCGTTCAAAATAATGCAAACAAGTTATTTTCAGATAGTAAAACATTCGTTGACGGGCATTTGTTGATTTACATATATACATAGAAACTTGGTAACCATGGTTATTTACGCATATTATACTTTTATTAAACATGTGTTAAATATGATTCATATCAAAATCTTTGAAATAACGTGTTTATGTTATTACAGTGTACTTTCAAAATAACGCAAACAAGTTATTTTCCGGTAATCTGTTATTAAAGAGGTTTTCATAGTCGGCCCGGCAGTTATTTTCCCATAGTAATATATTCTTAAAAGAACAACAGGCTGTGACGAATTCACTTTTTTTTTACCACGATGTTTTGTTGAAATAACTTGTTTAGTTTATTACTGCGTTCAAAATAACGCAAACAAGTTATTTTCGGATAGTAAAATATTCTTTGACGGGCATTTGTTGATTTACATATATATATAGAAACTTGGAAACCATGGTTATTTACGCATATTATACTATTATTAAACATGTGTTAAATATGATTGATATCAAAATCTTTGAAATAACGTGTTTGGGTTATTACAATGTTCTTTCAAAATAACGCAAACAATTTATTTTCCGGTAATCTGTTATCAAATAGGTTTTCATAGTCGGCCCGGCAGTTATTTTCGCATAGTAATATATTCTTAAAAGAACAACAGGCTGTGACTAATTCACTTTTTTTGATCGGAATGTTTTGTTGAAATAACTTGTTTAGTTTAGTACTGCATTCAAAATAACGCAAACAAGTTATTTTCGGATAGTAAAACATTCTTTGACGGGCATTTGTTGATTTACATATATACATAGAAACTTGGTAACCATGGTTATTTACGCATATTATACTATTATTAAACATGTGTTAAATATGATTCATATCAAAATCTTTGAAATAACGTGTTTATGTTATTACAGTGTTCTTTCAAAATAACGCAAACAATTTATTTTCCGGTAATCTGTTATTAAATAGGTTTTCATAGTCGGCCCGGCAGTTATTTTCGCATAGTAATATATTCTTAAAAGAACAACAGGCTGTGACGAATTCACTTTTTTTTACCACGATGTTTTGTTGAAATAACTTGTTTAGTTTATTACTGCGTTCAAAATAACGCAAACAAGTTATTTTCGGATAGTAAAATATTCTTTGACGGGCATTTGTTGATTTACATATATATATAGAAACTTGGAAACCATGGTTATTTACGCATATTATACTATTATTAAACATGTGTTAAATATGATTCATATCAAAATCTTTGAAATAACGTGTTTATGTTATTACAGTGTTCTTTCAAAATAACGCAAACAAGTTATTTTCCGGTAATCTGTTATTCAATAGGATTTCATAGTCGGCCCGGCAGCTATTTTCGCATAGTAATATATTCTTAAAAGAACAACAGGCTGTGACGAATTCACTATTATTTTTTACCACGATGTTTTGTTGAAATAACTTGTTTAGTTTATTACTGCGTTCAAAATAACGCAAACAAGTTATTTTCGGATAGTAAAACATTCTTTGACGGGCATTTGTTGATTTACATATATACATAGAAACTTGGTAACCATGATTATTTACGCATATTATACTATTATTAAACATGTGTTAAATATGATTCATATCAAAATCTTTGAAATAACGTGTTTAGGTTATTACAGTGTTCTTTCAAAATAACGCAAACAAGTTATTTTCCGGTAATCTGTTATTCAATAGGATTTCATAGTCGGCCCGGCAGTTATTTTCGCATAGTAATATATTCTTAAAAGAACAACAGGCTGTGACGAATTTACTTTTTTTTACCACGATGTTTTGTTGAAATAACTTGTTTAGTTTATTACTGCGTTCAAAATAACGCAAACAAGTTATTTTCGGATAGTAAACATTCTTTGACGGGAATTTGTTGATTTACATATATACATAGAAACTTGGTAACCATGATTATTTACGCATATTATACTATTATTAAACATGTGTTAAATAAGATTCATATCAAAATCTTTGAAATAACCTGTTTAGGTTATTACAGTGTTCTTTCAAAATAACGCAAACAAGTTATTTTCCGGTAATCTGTTATTAAATAGGTTTTCATAGTCTGTTAGGCAGTTATTTTCGCATAGTAATGTATTCTTAAGAGAATAACAGGCTGTGACGAATTCATTTTTTTTTACCAGGATGTTTTGTTGAAATCACTTGTTTAGTTTATTACTGCGTTCAAAATAACGCAAACAAGTTATTTTCGGATAGTAAAACATTCTTTGACGGGCATTTGTTGATTGATATATATACATAGAAACTTGGTAACCATGGTTATTTACGCATATTATACTATTATTAAACATGTGTTAAATATGATTCATATCAAGTTTTTGAAATAACGTGTTTAGGTTATTACAGTGTTCTTTCAAAATAACGCAAACAATTTATTTTCCGGTAATCTGTTTTTAAATAGGTTTTCATAGTCGGCCCGGCAGTTATTTTCGCATAGTAATATATTCTTAAAAGAACAACAGGCTGTGACGAATTTACTTTTTTTTACCACGATGTTTCGTTGAAATAACTTGTTTAGTTTATTACTGCGTTCAAAATAACGCAAACAAGTTATTTTCGGATAGTAAAACATTCTTTGACGGGCATTTGTTGATTAACATATTATATACATAGAAACTTGGTAACCATGGTTATTTACGCATATTATACTATTATTAAACATGTGTTAAATATGATTCATATCAAAATCTTTGAAATAACGTGTTTATGTTATTACAGTGTTCTTTCAAAATAACGCAAACAAGTTATTTTCCGGTAATCTGTTTTTAAAGAGGTTTTCATAGTCGGCCCGGCAGTTATTTTCGCATAGTTATATATTCTTAAAAGAACAACAGGCTGTGAGGAATTCATTTTTTTTTACCAGGATGTTTTGTTGAAATAACTTGTTTAGTTTATTACTGCGTTCAAAATAACGCAAACAAGTTATTTTCAGATAGTAAACATTCTTTGACGGGCATTTGTTGATTTACATATATACATAGAAACTTGGTAACCATGGTTATTTACGCATATTATACTATTATTAAACATGTGTTAAATATGATTCATATCAAAATCTTTGAAATAACGTGTTTAGTTTATTACAATGTTCTTTCAAAACAACCCAAACAAGTTATTTTCCGGTAATCTGTTATTAAATAGGTTTTCATAGTCGGCCCGGCAGTTATTTTCGCATAGTAATATATTCTTAAAAGAACAACAGGCTGTGACTAATTCACTTTTTTTTACCGGGATGTTTTGTTGAAATAACTTGTTTAGTTTAGTACTGCATTCAAAATAACGCAAACAAGTTATTTTCGGATAGTAAAACATTCTTTGATGGGCATTTGTTGATTTACATATATACATAGAAACTTGGTAACCATGGTTATTCATTAGTAATATATTCTTAAAAGAACAACAGGCTGTGACGAATTCACTTTTTTTTTACCACGATGTTTTGTTGAAATAACTTGTTTAGTTTATTACTGCATTCAAAATAACGCAAACAAGTTATTTTCGGATAGTAAAACATTCTTTGACGGGCATTTGTTGATTTACATATATACATAGAAACTTGGTAACCATGGTTATTTACGCATATTATACTATTATTAAACATGTGTTATATATGATTAATATCAAAATCTTGGAAATAACGTGTTTATGTTATTACAGTGTTCTTTCCAAATAACGCAAACAAGTTATTTTCCGGTAATTCGTTATTAAAGAGGTTTTCATAGTCGGCCCGGCAATTATTTTCGCATAGTAATATATTCTTAAAAGAAAAACAGGCTGTGACGAATTCACTTTTTTTTACCACGATGTTTTGTTGAAATAACTTGTTTAGTTTATTACTGCGTTCTTTCAAAATAACGCACAAAAGTTATTTTCGGATAGTAATACATTCTTTGACGGGCATTTGTTGATTTACACCCAATTATATGTAGACGTGCCGTAAAACACCATTCATTCATTACAGTCTTAAGCGTAACGGCTGTGACGAATGCACAGCTATTTTTATTGCATTTTCTCTTTTAGTATATTCTTTCCGGTAATATATGTTTCAAAATAACGTAAAGCAGTTATTTTCGGACAGTAATATATTATTAAACGAAAAGGCTGTGATCATCAGATCATGGTGATGAACATGACGAATGCACAATATCTTTTATTTCCATTACCTCTTGCATGTCTTGTCTGACCACGACAGTCAGTCATTAAGTTTTGTTGAAATAACGTGTTTAGGTTATTACAGTGTTCTTTTAAATTAACACAAACACGTTCACATGTACAATCGTTACTTCATATATGTATATGTACCTCTTGTACAATCGTTTCTTCATCTATGTATATGTAACTCTTGTACAATGGTTACAGCATCTATGTATATGTATCTCTTGTACAATGGTTACTGCATCTATGTATATGTAACTTTTGTACTATCGTTACTGCATCTATATTTTGTATAGTGTGGGGGGGTAACGATAGTACAAAAGTTACATATACATAGATGCAGTAACCATTGTATCTCTTGTACAATCGTCACTGCATATATGTATATGTAACTTTTGTACTATCGTTACTGCATCTATATTTCTTTATTTTGTATAGGGGGGGGGTTACGAGTGTCTGACCACGGACAAGATTCCAGATTGCCTCGTGGTAGCGGCCTGCCCAGTTAGCACAGAATATACAGTGATAGTAATCTATAATTAAATGAGGAGGCTATAACTAACATGGCGAATGAATAATGCATTTGATTTGCATTACCTCTTGTCTGACCACGACGGTCAGTTATTAAGTTTTGATGAAATAACGTATTTAGATTAGTACAGTAACACAAACACGTTATCATGGTTATATATGCATATTAAACTATTATTAAACGTGTATTGAATATGATTGATATTAAAATCTTTGAAATAACGTGTTTAGGTTATTAGTGTTTTTTAAAATAGCACAAACACGTTAATTAATCGATTATTAAATAGGCTTTCATATTCGGCCGGACAGTTATTTTCGTATAGTTACAATAGGTTGCGACGAATTCACCTTTTTACCACGACAGATAGTGATTAAGTTTTATTGAAATAACTTGCTTGGTTTATTACAGTGTTCTTTTAAAATAACGAAAAAAAATGAAGTTTCGGATAGTAATATATTCTTAAGCGAAACGGCTGTAACGCATGCACAAGTTATTTTGATTGCATTTCCTCTTTTCAAAGCAACGATGGGCAGTGAATATGTTTCATTTATATAACATATATAACGTTTTATGGTTATTACACTGCTCTTTCAAAATAACACAAAAACGTTATTTTCGGATATGCATTAAATGTTTTCAAAATAACGCAAAACAATCATTTTCGGACAGTAATATATTATTAAACGAAGAAGCTGCGACGTGCATGACGAATGCACAATATATTTTATTTGCATAACCTCATATCTGACCACGACGGTCAGTAATTAAATTTTGTTGAAATAAAGTGCTTAGGTTATTACATTGCTCTTTCAAAATATCGCAAACACGTTATTTCCGGTCCTCTATTATTCAATAGGTTTTCATATTCGGCCTGGCAGTTATTTTCGTGAAGCAATATATCTTACCAAGAGTACGTCTGTTGTGCTCTACTTGCTGTCCGTTATATTTGGACGTGTGTATGGGTCGTGGTGTGTGGGTGGGTAGGGTATAATCCTCTTGTAAATGTAAGTAAAGTAATTAAAATTTCTCAATAAAATATTATAACAATTACTAGTGTTTGTATTAACTATTGCTTGTTTAATGCTATATATTGCAGAACATAATTATCTATGGTGTTTTTTTTTGCATTTGTGTATTTTTTTTGAGGTTATTTTTTTTAACTTATAAATGTGTTTTAAAATTGTAATTGACTTTTTTGTACTATTTTACTGTTGAGGACCTTAGGCAAGATTGGACCTTTTTCAGCTGAGTTTCCTCGTTAATAACTTCATTATTATCATTATTATTATAGTTATCGTTATCGTTATTCTTCTTCTTCTTCTTCTTCTTCTTATTGTCGTTATTATTATTATTATTATAGTTATCGTTATAGTTATCGTTCTTCTTCTTCTTCTTCTTCTTCTTCTTCTTATTAAACAATTAATATATACATAACAATAAAATAAGTATTCATACAAGATGTTTTGGTAAATGAGTGTTGTTACCATTCTTGTTTAGAACACAATGTAGTACAATCTTAGATAGATTACATTTTTGATACCAGTTATATTCACCAATAAAAATATTTTAATGCAAGATTATTTTCTTAGTGCACCTGTCATTGATTCGGCACTGATTCACATAAAACTATAAAACAATCTGGATCAGGAGTTTACACATGGTGTAATGGGGTCAGTTACAAGGTTAGAGAGTAATTTCTTTTCGATTACTGTCAATCACTTGAGAGTTCCCCTGGACTAACAACAGTCTGTGAAGAATGCACCTTGTACGGCGATGGGCAGTGACTAATTGTTGTTGAAATAACTTGAATAGGTTATTACAGCATTTTTTTCTCTCAAAATAACGCAAACAACCAACATATACTGAAACAAGTATGTGCACAATTTAATCGAGAAGGTTGTTACGGTATTCTTTCAAAATAACTCACACAAGTTTTCGGATGGCAATATATTATTAAACGAAGAGACTGTGACGAATGCGGGTTTTATTTTAATTGCCTTTCTTCTTGTCTGACCACGCTGCGGCACGCCAGCCATCACTTTTAATAAGCACATATACTTATGGAAAGCCATGACTGTCGTATGATGTTGCCGATTAATATATGTAGTTCAATTCCGCTTATAATTATGTGTTAGATCTTTTATTATGTTTCAGAGTCTGAAGATTCAATTTCATTCATTCATTCATTCATTCCGTTCCGTTTCGTTCCGTTCATTCATTCATTCATGCATTCATGCATTCATTCATTCATTCATCTTTCTTTCATTCATTCATTTCTTTTTTCTTTCTTTCTTTTTTTCTTTCTTTCTTTCATTTATTGTTGTTGTTCTAAACTAGGGGTGCATTGTGGGCTTAAAAATACATTTCTTAAAGCAGGGGCATGGATGGTAAGTACGGAGATTATCCTGACTGGCACATCCACGCATAATAAAAAATCGTTTCTGTCTTATCATCGAGTTATGCCTCACTGTATCCTCCCCATATCCACGCCCCCGCCCCGGAGAATATACAACAAGCGTATAAACATAAAACTTTGCATTATTGCAAGTAGCTCAGTATTAGTCAGATAGACTCAACATCCACATTTGAAATTCTTCAAAGACAGGGGTGTATCTAGATAAATTCAGAGTATGAAACTGCAAACACCTTGCTTGCACGAAAAACAGGCCATCAATGAAATAAAACTAGATGAGGAAGTGGGTATAAGGAACGTTTTCGCTTATTTTGTTTCCATTAACAAATACTCCAACTAAATGCATTGACATTTCAGCGCAAAATATTTGGGGAAATCTCGCAAAATGCACCACTGAACAGTGCCGAGCTGGCCAAGTTTAAGCTCTAGGCCAATCAGTTGAGGTCCGCAGATGCGAAGCATTAAGGAGTATTGGAACAAGCACTCATAGTTTATGTTTTAAAATGAAATCAGCGTTTGTTTATATAAAAACCCTGATACAATGCCGCTTTTTAACAAGTTTGGAAAGATCTTTTTTGGGGAATAAGGAGAACTCCAAATCGTTCTTCGGACGGATTTCAAGAACATTATTCTGAACGTTATTACAAACAGTCCACTTTCGGAATATTTTACAACTAATCATCCATCCCCATTCCAACACCCATACACCAAATCCATCCGACACCTTCGATTTTAATGCCCTTTTACACATTTCCTATCAGGGAAAACGTAGTAGGATATCAGTAATTACTGAGGGGATACACGCAAAACAATTATGCACGTGAGAGTATTTACCACGTCGGGGTGAAGGTTGGGCAGCAACAGGATCACCCAAGGAAAATCGATCTATTGTTACACCTCCGCCCTTAAACTGAAGATTCTCTAATGTCGTAAAGCATATGTACACATTGGCCAATAGCTGCGGGTCTAAATAATTGATACTGACATCGTTTCATTGACATTGCACCATAGATTTTCCTTCTTCGTTTTATAAATAGACAAAAAATGCGCATTTTTCTCCGTAGACGATTTTAAAACACATATCAATCAAGCGAACGAGCGTTCGCCAATATAAAACGGGGCAATAAAACAGGCAGTGATGTGTTGGTGTATCATGCAAGACAATGCCAATCTGTTGAATGATATCAGTTTCTATTTTGTCACGTCACGGATAGATTTCCTCATTTCTACTTTCGCTTTACTGCCTATGCCAATTATAATTAAATATCCCAAACAAACACTAACAAATGTTCCCAATACACTATTCAGACGAATTATAAACACTTATAACACAAATCAATTAAAATTGAACATTTGTTCAGGGAAACGTCTGTATTATTTACTTTAGATACACCTCGGAAGCACAAACGCAGTGGATATAACACCTCTACATTCGTTTACATATGTAAACGCTGCGTAGCAGTCTAAATCTTCACATCTTGATCCGATTAATCTCATCATCATAATGAGAAAATATTAGAAAAAGCATTGTGCACATACTCGTACCATAAGAAATGCACCACGTATAAAGCCGTTTTTACCGAGTATCGAGTATAATGCAATTGAAACCACTGAATATACGGAGGATATTTGTTTGGAGCGAATATAGGATTTATTTTCATCGAGAAGTGAGAAAACGTATAGTCTCACGAGTGCTTCAGAACGAGTGAAAATATTTAACTTTTCTCACTTCGAGATGAAAATAAATCCTATATTCACGACAAACCAATTAATATTCCGTTTATTATATAAATCTATTCACAACCTGGACATTTACGCAGAAAATATAATGCACCGAAACAATGACGTCAACAGTTGCATGACGTCATTTTGAGTGAAAATATATTATATTCTCACTGTAAAAATATAAACAAAAGAGAATGTAAGGTTTATTCTAACCATACAATCCACTATTTCACTGGAAAGTATATAATAAAAAGACGTATTCTCCACGTATATTAAAATATGTACCACATATAAAGTCAACAGAAGCACTGTATATTAATACAGGCCTACTTTATATAATGTTCAAAGCTCCTCATATCATATTAAATACAACTGCATATAATAATAAATGCAATCTACATATAATGCTATCTGGACCACATATAATGGTTAATATACTACATACAATGACTTATCTATCGCATATAATGATTAATTTACTGCAAATAAATTCTTTTAACGATTTATTTAGAATCTATCACATATAATTAAAAATGCACTGCATATCATGAAAAATCTACCACATATAAAGGGAAATGCACTGCATATATTAATCGGTTAGATCATAAGACAGTCTTGGCGTTCCATACATACGTACGTAAATTATGAATATTTTAACCTTAATGACGGACGGGCAGTCATTAAGTTCGTTGAAATAACGTGTTGAGATGTTTACAGTGTTCTTTTAAAATAACACAAACACGTTATTTTCAGATATTAATCTATGTTTAAATACGTTTTCTATCAGCATCATAGTTACAGCAATACTTTCTCTCGATAATGAGTGATTCGTTTTATTTTCTGGATAAAACTTCTCTGTAAGTTATTATTGTCTTCCTCTTTCAAAATAATTAAGTTATTTTCGGATAGAAATATATCTTAATATGTTTGATATAGTTTGAAACATATACTGAAATATGTGCACACTTTCTTTTTATTGTGTTATCTTGTCTGACATGGGGGTGTGCAATGATGTTATTTCAAAACAAATTTATTTTCGGATAGCAATATATTATTAAACGAGGAAACTGTGACGACTGCACACTTTAATTATATGATAAGCAGTGGTTAATTTCGTTTAAATAACGTGTTAAGGTTATAATAAGTACAGTGTTCTATCAAAAAACACAAACACGTTATTTTACATCAAAACCAGACGATGCTTTTTTTCCAGACATTTTGAAACAAGTTTTTTTTTTAATTTATATTTCCTATAAATGTTTAATATATTCAAGCATACAGTGATTATCTGTTTATGTTATTAACTTACAATATTTGCCATTACTGAACACCATGATTACAACCATGATTACATTTTATACGCATAATTTAGACATATTTTCCGCAAGCTTTAAAAGCAGGTACAAGTTACATTACAAAATGGAAATTAATTGACTCTAGGGCAGTCAAACCTAATGGTGGAATCATTACATCATTACTCTCCTCAAATAAGAGCCATTTAATGACCTCTAACAAATTGACTACAATGAAAAGCGGTCAGTGGTATAGTGAAACAGATGGCATCCGTTTGAGATCCACTTGCTACAGGTGTACCAGAAGTAAATCAAATCCCATTGAGTCCAATGCAATATTGTACAGGCTTTCTAGTTAGCCATTTTTCAAAATAAAGTTCTAACTAAGATTCACTTACATATTCTTAGTCATGAGACTTGCCTCTCTAGAAAACTGCTGAGAATAGTAGGGGTCATGTCGCATATAAGAAAATAACATTCTGATCTATGTTGACACCGTGGACAAACTGCATTCATTCTGCACCTCTTAAATGTGTTCTACTTTCACTTTTAAAACTTTCAAGTTGATAAATAAAATCATCATATAAACATGCAAATGGTTCTTAGCTATCACAAACAAGTCAATAAAGTCATTTCAGCCAGAAAAACAGGCCTTAAATACTCAAAAATGCCTTTTATCACAAAAAAGTTAGGGATTATATATTTGGGAACTCCTTTCGACTACACCAGTCATGAATACCACAGTGATTTACTTCCTGTATGCCTATAAGTAGTAAGATGGATGAATTCTGCAACACTGCACTTGATGTACATGTAAACATCAATGTACTTCATTGATATATAGTTGACTAGCAGACCAAATCAACTCACATTGAAATTGCATCAGGTGCTCTAAAATGAAAACAAACGTGTAACTTTAATAATATACCAACATTCAGATTTTATTTAATAACGCATTGTATTTGATGTGTAGCAACGAAACAGTGCATTTTAGCAGTGACATAAAAGTGGTATATCAATATGTGAAATATAGTGTTTTTTTTCACTGCTTTCTTTTTTTTCATAAAATAACTTGTCTTGTATTCATCTTGTATTAATTCTGTTCTTTCAAAACATAAACATATTTTTACATGCAATTTGCAGCTTAATATTGTTACATTTAAACAGTACTATACTTAAATATAAAATACGAACTTGATAAAAGTGTGTATTCAACCATATCATATCAAATGTAATTCTCAAGGTCATGTGTGTATTTGACTTACTCAGATAGTTATGTACTTATAATTCAAGGGTAACACTACCTAGATAACTGTATAATTATATTAATCTGGGAGCTTCATGTACAAATATTTGAGATTAGCTTTTTCAAATGCAATCTCAATCGGATTACACAAAATCCTTAATAGTACCGTATGACAATCAAATTGCAAAGTGCGTTTTTTCATCTAATTGTTTTTTTGATGGACAGGTTTTGTGTTTAATTATATATTATAAAATAATAAAAAAAATGTTACGATTAAATACACTTTGTTTTTATTTACAATCATCCATGGTGATGGGTCAGGGTGGACGTTTTGAAATTGTTACAATCAACTGTTTACAGGATGTTTTTAATTTTATTCGTTGTTACAATTCGCATTTACATTTTAAAATAATAACCGAGTAAAATGATGTAACCATTTTGATTTGAAACCTCTACTTTGACGGTTCAGCAACAGATGCATTGCCCTCGGAGGTGATACGAACCTTATTTACTTGAAGTACTTTCTTTACAACACGGTAATTTAGTAACGAATGCTTACACAGCTGAATGGTAACATGTGAGTTAAAAAAAGTGACAGTCTAATAATACGTGCGTACTAAAATGTACAAACGTTAAGTACGAAACAAGCACGAGTGATTGGAATCGATGCGGAGGTGAAAATGATCGAAAAAAGATAATTGCAACGGAATCAATCATCTCGTTGGCAGAATTGAAGCAATTTAAAACTGGATAGAAATTAAAAATAAAACAGTACGTATCGTTTTTAATTAGTCGTCATTGTTTTTTAAATATATTTATTAATGAAACAAATGCACAACCCCTAAAACAAGTATATAATTATATAATTTTCTCGTAAAATGTTACCAGCACGGCTTAAAAAATCAAACGAATAAACACAGCAACAACAAACAAATAAAACAAATAAATAAAAAATAAACATTCTCAACAGCTCGATCTGTTTTTAAGCATCTAGAAGGTCTCAATATTGGTTACGTCATAATAGCGTGGCGGAAATTGCATTCCCGCCAAATTCCGACGGTACCATTAAACGTTCGTAAATCATTTAGCCGATAGCTTATTGATTGCCATGAGTAATTGATAGCCATTGATAGCCATACAATGTTCTGGAGATTTGGGGTGAAATGTACCAGGCTTGCGTAGTTTTATCCGTAGTTAATTTTTATTTAGAGTTTCCATTCTGGACCCTCAAATGTAACATGTCTAACGGAATGCGAGTTTAACACAATTACTATTTTAACACAATTAGTGTTAAGTTATATCAGGACTATAGATGTATGTAATATAAACGGGTACTGGTTACATTGGGATAGCAACGTCAGAGGCAAATGAGATGAAGTTTTCCATCAGACATACCATCGCAATGGCGCGTTGTCGTATCGCAATGTTGCATTGTCGTATCGCAATGTCGTGATGTCGTATTGTCGTAAAAGGTCACGGTGTCCCGTTAGTTTTCTATTAATTTGCATTTATTCAATCATAAATGTTAATTGTTAGAATAGTTCAAAGCAATTGTTGTTTTCATCTTACTAACTTTTTATGATATTGTATCAATAATAATTTTAATAAAAAGGTAAAATAAAGAAGAAAATTGAAATCGTAATTATTTGTTTTCGGTTTAATTCCATGCAAGCAGTTTTAAGTAAAAACGAAGCAGAATAACTAAATTGAGAAACAGTTTTAATGTTTGAAACACAAGATTGTCAATTAATTTCCCACAAATTCTAAATGTGTGAATAACAAACACATGCTCTCCTCTTCAGAGCGTAGTAAGAAGTTCACATCAACATTGTTTGCTTTGGTATACATATTTATCCCTACGTCGTTATACATAGAGCAATTTAAGATAACGTGAGATTCTGTCGCTTCCTCCACCACTAACCGCTCATATACAGTGCTATGCATTACTGTATGGAAATGCTTATCTAAAGGGAGAGTGTGCCACAAATGTGTTAATGACCTGTAACCCATTTAAGGGTCATAATCAAGCTGAGCACAGCAGATCGGATAACACTTCATGATCACAAATAGATAAGAACAATTTGGATCAAGATTTAGAATTTTATATCAAGCCCAAATAATGGTAAATATTAATATATAAATAAGTTGAGTTCATTGTTTTCACAAGAAACTGTTTTTGTTTTATATGTATTAAATATATGCTTATAATTGTTTTCACTTTCCATTTTTTTTTATTAAATTATTATTAACATTTTGAACTTGTATGTTTACTTGTTCAACTACAATGTATACTCTATTTATCAAATATATGTTGAATATAAAACCAGCTATAGACTATTTAAAACTCCATTCAAATTAGTATCATCATTGTTAGATTTTGTAAATATAACATATATTAGCTGGTGTTTTACGAGAATTTTTTTTTCCCAATTATAAATGATATATGATATTCATAACTTTCACATCTGGTCAACTTCTGGTAGGTTGAGATATTCAGTAGGTGAAAATAAAGGGGTTTACTCGGACTTTATCCTCAATATCTATATGAAAAAAGATGATTTAAATTAAATGTATCAATATTGGTGTTTTAAAATCAGACAACACCAAAAGAAAATACATAGATATACATAAAAAATAAATCTTTTAATATAATTATCACTACAAAGGGCTGAAGTCAGTTGAGCACCAACGATAAACACCGAGTTTACACCTTACCAGAATGTGGAGGTCTTTTATTTGATTGATCACTGATTGGTCAAATTATTTTGATGATGTCATTTGAAAGTTATGAGTTATAAAAAAACACTACTGTAAAGCCGTTGTATCTTATGTATCTTATTTTTCGGCAATGTTTGCGTTCCTAATAAACACTCCTGAGAAAAGCACCATTGTCCGCATTTATTATATGCGGTACATTTCATATACATATTCTTGTAACAATAAAATAATCCTGTCATTGCCCGTCTGTGACGTTTATCACATGATTTCAACATAATCATATACACACACTTTGATTATAAATACATGTACATTATATATGCACTTCGATTACAGATACATCCCCGTGTGGTTGCCGGGGTAGAATACAACCACTGCAAATCCCGCTAGAGGCAGAGGGGTAGGACACCCCACCCCATGTTGTCATTTTTTTATCTTCTTAATGACATCGCATATGCAAATGTGGAAACGTGGCTCCATCCTAAATAGAGTGTCTACAATAGAATTTGCAGCAACTCTGCAGTTCTGCAGGTTACAAGGTTCTAGGCCCATGCTCCATATTTTATCTAGATGTAAATGGAGGATGAGCCTGGCATGTTCATCCCTGTTTGGCGTCATATAACCTTTCTTGTGTTGGTGTGCCGTAAAACCCCAATTCAATCAATCAATCGATTACATGTACATGTTCACTGCATACACACTTCGATTACAGATACGTGTACATTATATACACACTTCGATTACAGATACATGTACATTATATACACACTTAGATTACAGATACATGTACATTATATACACAATTCGATTACAGATAAATGTACATGTACATTATATACACACTATGATTACAGATACATTTACATTATATGCACACTTTGATTACAGATACATGTACATTATATACACACTTGGATTACAGATACATGTACACTATATACACACTTCGATTACAGATACATGTACATTATATACACACTTGGATTACAGGTAAATGTACATGTACATTATATACACACTTCGATTACAGATGCATGTATATGTATACTATATACATACTTCGATTACAGATACATGTACATGTACATTATATACACACTCTTCTATTACAGATGTATGTATATTATAAACACCCTTTGATAACATATATGTATATTATATACATATATATATGTATACCCACCTTGATTAAATACGAGAGGTGTTCAACTTATAAGTGAACACTTTCAATGTGTAACTGAATCAACTATCTTGAAATTCTCGCCGAATATGTTGATCTTAATGTAAAGTCTAATGATTCCTTCGATATGAACATTATGATATGCAATAGTATGTGCTTCCTAATGTTGCTGCAATCGTATTTTTGAAAAAAAAGGTAGAGAATGACATTTTGAAGCAAACATCTTCAATTATAAAAATAACTGGAATACACATTTTAAGACAAATGCTTTTAAAATGTCGTTTTAGCTATAGTATTCTGCTATGTCCATGTCTGAACGTAAAAAAAGTGTAATATGTCTTTTTTTGAAATGTGGCGATTTTCAAGATTTCAGAAAAAAATAACATGAAATTCAACTATGTTAAATTACGAAAGCTTCTAGTTCGAAACATCAACTGCATGCATTTTTGTGATTTCCTCCGCTATAAAAAAACAAGTTTCATAAGTTTCTTAAAGGCCAGTCTGATGTAGTTACTGGTCACATACCACTATTGTTTTGGGGCTACTGATTGGCTGAAAAAAGTATAGGGTGTATTAGGGTATATCTTTTTTTGAAAGAGCTATTTTCTGATTGGGTAGAATTGCCTTAATCATAACTGATGTACACAAAATGTCAAAATAATATGTGTAGGTGATAAAAAAAAAAAATATGTAATTGTTCTTGCATCTGGGCTATTTTATTGAGAAAATTGCAGGTATAGTAAACTGTCAGAAATTCACATTTATTTGCTGCGTGCCTGACGGTCATCACCGTCATCAAACCGAAAGTAGGTGAAAACAATACAAAAGCCCCAATTGTTTGCACTTTTTTAAGTGAGTCTAGGATAGTTCTTGAAAATAAAGAAGCCTAAAAGGTTCCCTTGGATGTGTAAAATGTGTTTTAGGACCAAAAGGCTATAATGTAACCCTATGTAAAATTCAATAGTGGTATATGACCTAAAGCTAGATTCTGCATAGGGTAAAAGTGAAAATAGACTTACTTTTTTTTCTAACACAATGATTTGAAAGTGTGAGAAATGTTGAATTATGTTGTATTTTGACTTGTCTTGTAACTTTTTTAATGATTTTTAAATATTTGAAAGTTTTATGATGCAATATAGGTAATTTAAATTCTTTTGTTAGGGTTGTGGACACAAAATTAGCCATACCTGACACCTGG
This sequence comes from Cyrtodaria siliqua, assembly GCA_037043455.1. NCBI lineage: Eukaryota > Metazoa > Mollusca > Bivalvia > Adapedonta > Hiatellidae > Cyrtodaria > Cyrtodaria siliqua. The sequence continues at coordinate 30,510 of JAWPHD010017927.1, forward strand.
TACACACAATTGGCCTGTAATGCACCTATTTGACACAATTAAAAGTATATCTAGTAAGTTTTATTCATTTCTGAGGGCTCTGCATACATTTTTTGGCAAAAATGTCAGAAAGCGACAAGCTGCGTCTGTCTGCTAAGATGTCGAAACGGCGCTTATGTCTGTTTTGAAAAAGATGTTGAGGTAATCTCTGACTCTGAGTTCATCGCGTCTTTACGGTTAGTGTTGATATGCAAATATTTTATGCGGTTTAATACATTTTACAAATTAAATAATTTAGTTGGCAAAAAATATGACATTTTCCTTTTTTTTTTAAAGTTTTTTTCTGCCCCACCCCCTTTATTTTAATGAATTTTAATGAATTTTCATGGATCTGTACTGTCAACAGTGCTTTTTGGCTGCATGGTTGCATGAAAATGACCTGTAAAGGTGGCACAAACAATATCTAATAAAAAAATACATTAAATTGTACAGTTACATGTAATCTTGTGTAATGAGCATATTGTAGAACATGGCATGGCCTTAAAAATGGAGTTGGGGAGGATATTCTCAGAATTATTTTTTGTCATTTTTAAAGTGAAAAGTAGCATTTTCTTGATGGTTTCACATATAGAAACTGCTGCATAATGTTAATTAATCCATTTGAAGGCAGATTTTGAATATATACAAAAACAGTGGCATTTTTATGGTAAAATCTGCTATTTTGAGCCCTGAAAATCACAAATATCATTTTTCAGTAGAAATGATTTTCAAGAGAGCTTCAACTGGTTGAAAATCACATGTTATTGATAAAATCAATTCAAAATCACTTTATTTGAAACAAAAGATTGGAACGGTTGTCGAGATATGGCATTTTGAAGATTCTGGATTTACGCGTAAAAATCGCATGAATTCGACATCAGCCGAAGCCCTTTAAAGCCCTCATATTTTGTAGAAAAGTGTTTTTTTCTAAAAACAAAAGACACCATTTTCCTCAGAATGAATGTATGAAACAATTTAGCAAGAAAAAACAAACTTCAGTTAGGTTTGAATGTCTATTTAGGTCACATACCACTATTGTTTTGGGGCTACTGATTGGCTGAAAAAAGTATAGGGTGTATTAGGGTATATCTTTTTCGAAAGAGCTATTTTCTGATTGGGTAGAATTGCCTTAATCATAACTGATGTACATAAAATGTCAAAATAATATGTGTAGGTGATAAAAAATAAATAAAATGTAATTGTTCTTGCATCTGGGCTATTTTATTGAGAAAATTGCAGGTATAGTAAATTGTCAGAAATTCACATTTATTTGCTGCGTGCCTGACGGTCATCACCGTCATCAAACCGAAAGTAGGTGAAAACAATACAAAAGCCCCAATTGTTTGCACTTTTTTAAGTGAGTCTAGGATAGTTCTTGAAAATAAAGTAGCCTAAAAGGTTCCCTTGGATGTGTAAAATGTGTTTTAAGGGCCAAAAAGGCTATAATGTAACCCTATGTAAAATTCAATAGTGGTATATGACCTAAATACTACACAAAATTGAAGTGATCTGTCAGGTCAAACCAGGGTCAGTTCCCTAGAATGTAAACAAGCCTGTATGGTGTATGGGAAAAATAGTGGACCATGCAGTTTTGAGATGAATGCATACACACTGTATATTATTGTTCATCAAGGATTCTCTGATCTACCTGCACATAATCCCTGTGAGGTGATGATGCAGTATGGTAGATATCCATTCATTACATGAAAACACAGTTTTTATAATATTGTATAATTTATAGTTTTATGTGTATTCATAATGTGTGAGCATAAACTATATGGCAAGCTATTTTACTGTTTATTTAATGTTGCAGGTATCTAAAGTAGATATGCAGATATCAGATATTTTATATATTAAAGCAGATATCTCATATACTTGTAGAAAAATATTATTTAAGAAGATATCTTATAAAGTATGTCAGATATCGTCATTAATAAATGAGATATTTGATTTAAATTTGTAATTCAGTTACCTTTTAAACCTTTTGATTCATACTGGTATTCAATAATGTTACATGTATCGCATTCTGCTGTTATATCAAGCGTACATGCAATTACACATATCGCTATATAGGATTTCTTTTTTTAAAAGACGGTAATTGGCAAAATATGTGCTAAAATACTACAAAATAATGTGAAGAAATCCAATTCTTGAACACATCAAATGTATCAATGTACACAATTGCATCTGTTGTAGACTTGGGAAGTCTGATAAATATGAAATCTTATCATAAAGGAGCAATAAACACTAACTTCAGCATCCCTGCTGGAATTCTCCCATACTAATTACCTTCTTTGACCCCTTCAGTACGGGAGCAGAGAAGTCATTTCACGTGCTTGAACCGCATAACTCAAACATAAATAATTGGTGTTGGAGGCAACGTAGTTCCCATTTTGCAAGCACGTGCAGATGCGCGGATTTTATAGTACTCTTTTTAGAAACACTAGTTTAAAGCTTATACTAGATGGCAAAGAAAACAAATCATATCAGAAGTCAGTTTATTATGTCGGAGATTTATAAAACAATCGTTGTTGACAGGTTTTATTGAGATATCATAGTCGGAAAATCGCAGGGTACAAATGCGAAGATCGAAAAAAACTAGTTTTTGTTTTCTTCGAAATTGACAATGTTTCAAAACGGGTACAAAAATTGTATATTCTTAAATATTGTTGAAATTGACAGGAGTCGAAGATCATTACCTGATCTACCTTTTTTGAAAATTTCTTATTTTTTCGTGAATATACATTTTGCGTGCCCGTTTTTGAAAGTTGGTACCTGCATTTCACTTTTTCAGAGGCTATTCAAAAATGGCGGCGACACAGAAAAACACCCAGCCCAGGGCCAGTCAGTCGCACGCCACAAACCCACTTCTCCCTGGATAAATTAACATCATAATGTCACACAGTCACAGAAACTAAATATTGTGAATTGAACTGAACGTTTATAAATAGCTAAGGAATGTGCTAAAAATAGCTCACACACATTCGAAGGTCAAATAATGCTGATCCGTATACATACACAGGCCTATACAGATAGATCGTTTACACATACGGCCCGATTGACCGATGGATTATTTCAATTTATTTGCACAGGAGTAGAATTAAAACAGTGTTACAATCACGATCGTATACAATTCCAAGTTTTGCATGAGTGCGTAATTTACAAACTACAAACAAATAGATCTATTACAGTAGACAATGTAGAGAATTAAAATTGAAAAGTGGAACACACCAGCAAATGCCTGAAATGGGTCATGGCATTGTCTGCACTGTAGCCTATGTAAGTAAATACACTTTTAATTTCTGTATGACAAGTGTTTAACGTTGAAACATGTAAAACGGTGGTGATTGATATATATTAACTTAATTCTGATATTTTTTTAGAACACATGAGTGATGAATAATTGATGAAAATGTAAGCCTTGAAAATCTACTATTTGTTCATGAATGCCACCTGTGACTTACATTTTGGACAGTATCATCTTCTGGAAAGCACCACTTTCAATTCCAGTTGTGTTTTAAGTAAAATGTTATGGAATGCTGACATTGTTAGCATTGAGAAAGTTGGACAGAGTTATTAATATTAAAAACAAATGAAACAATATCATATATGACTTGTTTTTTTCAGGTCTGCTAAGACTAAGTTAGCTAGAGGCAGTGTGCAGTATTACCATAGCCAGATTCAAGTCAAATTTCCCAGTCTCACAGTATAACTACATCAAGAGCCTTGTATTAGCCAGTATGTAGGTAAGCGCAGCTTCAAAAAATCTATGAATTTATCAATGTATGTTCTTTGCAAAATATGTGGCATTGTGCACCAGTCCTGCACCACAGACATATTAATAATTTGTTATTAGGTCTGTGCCTGCACTTAGTCTCAGACTTTTTATACTAAAAATAAAAATGGTGTTTTACAGCACATCGACACATAAATAGGTCATATTGTGCTTAGTACATATGTAAAATTAAACAAACAAAATAAAAAGGTCCCTGTATTACATCTAAATTATTAAACTTAACCAAGACCCCGACTTAACATAATGTGCTGGCATGGCCCAGCAATAGCATGGTGGATGATAGCAATCTGGAGCTTCCGGTTCAAGTCACACATGCACCACTGAGTTTCTGTGTTATCGCGCAATACATCTACCTCAGCCTTGTTTGTTCCTCAGCCTCTTTTGTTTGATTGGGATTGAAACTGGGGAGTCTATCCTCCAAGCACGATAAACAACCATAGAAATTATTAATATATACATTAGTAAGAGTAAGACAGGTTCTCGAATTCCTATGTGTCATTTGGGGCGGCTCTAAATAAGGTATACCGGTAATAAATGTGTTGATTTAGCAGAAAACGATTATTTTTAATTTATTGTACATGTAAAAAAAGTTCTATAATCACTATTCATTTACATATTTCAGTTCTACAACTTGTTACCTATTTAAGTTGAAACAAAATATCATGTATGTCATTTTTATTTTCAGAGCCTGGAGTCCTAAGATGCTGGGAGTTAGCTGAAAATAGTTAGTGATGTACCAATATATATGGGAGGATTTTATTGAAACAAGTAGTCACATATAACTTTTTACAACATTAACAACAGAATCAGAAATACTTAAACGAACAAGAATAGTATATAATAACAAGATGGTGTACAATATTTTTTTTTTTTTATGAATCATGAATCAGCAATACCTCATACGGACAGTACTAGCATCAACTTCAAGAAAAATATGTCTAGTAAGAGGATCACCAGTTCAGCCAGCACAATATCATATCAACATGCATATCCGACTGTTGACACAAGGTGGATCGTTGGCGACATTAACTGGATAGTTCATTGGAGTGGCTCAAAATAAGGGCTAATATGAAAATATAAATGTGTTTCTGTTAATCTGACCGGCCGTGCCCAATTTATTTATTGGATTAAAATGTTTTCTGAATTTTATTGGATTATATAAAAGTTTGTGGAATAACAGATGGCAGGAGGTGTATATTACCGGTTATACCCAGAAGAAAAGTGAGTGGTCTTCCTCACCAAAAAAAATAACAAACAGATACATGTATATATATATAACCCCACATATGTTCAAATTGGCTTGCACCATATAAACAATTACATATTAAAGGGACATGCAGCAATCTTCTTCTTTTTAAACTCCAAAATGTTATAACTTATAATTTAAATATATGCAAGCGGGTGTAAAGTGAAAATAAATTATTGATTAATCAATCGAGGTGCACATTTTAATGCTTGATAAAAACTTGATAAATGCTGTGTGTCCCTTTAATAAATAAAAACAATTACTGTATGATGCAATTTAATTTGTTATGTAATACCCTTTATATTTGGGATGTTTTAATGTAAATATTTGAAATAAAATGTTTTAAATCAAATAAATAATTCATTTTGATATCTGACTTGTTACATATTTTTTACTTAGTCATGAAAGATAATATTTAAGGCCTTAATATGTACCTTAAATGTTTATTGTTTACCATTGAAAAGTGAGGCGGCATATGGTGTTAGTTATCTGTGCGTCTATATCCTTCCACAGTTTTTAACCAATCTTTTCGAAACTTGACATGATCTTTATCTATGATGTCTAGAGGAGCATATCGATTTTGCATCAAAATAAAATTTATTTATGAATATATATTCTTGCATAGTACAATTTTCCACGGATTGTTTTCAGTGCGTTCATTCAAGTCCCATGGACATATTGAGTTATGGAGATGTTCGGTTGCCTTTTTATATTTGTATACATTCTCATCTTCACCTCTCACCGCTGCGGGTTCAATTCCCACTGGGAGCTCAACTTGTAGGTGAGAAAGTGTCGATTCTTACAGATAGCAGTAAGTACACAGTACTGGTTCTACCCAGGAAATATGGCCTAAAATGTGCTATAATGACATAAAACACAATTCAACTTTAAAAATATAAAGTTAAAAAAATGGCCTTCTTTATTTTCCTTCGATGCTATCAGTATAAGTATTACGACAGTGTTTCTGTCTGATAAAAAATTCATCTTAGGTTTCAACCGACAAATGGTCTATATTTAAACTAATACAAGTAAGATGGGGCCCTCAAACCCTTTTATGTGTGGGTGATATATTCCACGGTTGATTCATGATACTAGCATGGGACAGCTATAGTACATATGACAGTGCTGAGTGCAGTTGCGGATGAATTGAATTGAATATTTAACGGCTCATCAACACAGTACAGGTTATTTAGAGCCGCCTCAGAGAGAGGGGAAGGATACATAGGAATCCGGGAACCGTGCACTACTCTTATTATCGAACAGATTCCTATGGCTCTTTAACATGCTCGGATGATAGACCTATACGCGGGACCACCCTGTTTACGTCCCCATCCGACGGATGAGGCTAAGGGAATGTGTCTTGCCCAAGAACACACCGACAAAACTCAGTGGCACCACCTCCGGTTACAAATCCGCTGCGCTACTGACTGCGCCAAGTTGCGGATGACAATTAGACACTGGACAGTCTGGTCAAAAACACAGCAACAAATATATTATCTGAATATGTTTAAGAATGTACTGTATGCTTGGAAGAGCTTTCAAAAACAGACTAGCTTTCATGATTTTAGTTGGGGTGGGATGGGGATGGGGCGCATCCTTTTAAATCTCAGTTCAGATGCCCTCCCCCTCCTTCTCTCCATCCCAACTCCCATCTTGAACAGTAGCGATTGTTATGTAAACTTTCCACATATGAGAGGGTGCCCAATACTACCCGCTCCATCGAATACGCGCCTGCAGTTCTTGCGAGGTCAGTCGAGTCAAAATTACAGTTAAATCAAACAATTCGTATTTTCATGTACTTTTGATAAAGAAATAACATGCTTTTCGTGATATGCAGCAAAATTCATGTAATGTGTGAGCTAAAACAACAATTCAAGTATCTACTCGTACTTTATTTAACAAAAAACACACGGTTGTTGTCATTTTAATCGTATTCTAAAAATGGCATCTGTTAGAGTTATCGCCCCTCGCTTCGACATTTTACAAGGCGGGTCTGCATTTATTACGCAGTAGAGCTTCTAAAAAAAAAGTCGGTACAGACGAAAATCACGAAACCTAAAGGGGAAATGAAATTTCATGATCAAAAATTGTCACAATTTTCCAAATTTGCGTTTTAAAAAATTCAAAATGGCGGACATTTTTTTTTTTGTTTGACGTTGCCGAAAGTTGACGTACTACTTTTCGTTGTCAAGCGTGGTTGCGATATTTGAAAGATGTAGGAAAATATCAAGGCTGCTCCCGTACTGCTTGTATGCAGTGCTCCAGATAAGCTTTCATGTACGCGTGAAAAAACTTGTATTGCGAATTTACATTTTAATACTAATGCGTATTCTTAAAACAAAAAAGACATTAATTTAAATGTTTAATCTGTAAATACTCTTTGTCATTAATATAAAACATAACGTATTTCCCCTTCCGCTTATACATATGCATTATAGCTGTCAGTCGTCTTTAAATGGCATTAATTTGTGTCAAACAGCCGACTTGTTTTCGATCACTCGATTTTTTCTATTGAAGTCATTAGTTTCTACGCGGGTATTTAATATTACATTTACATTTTAATACTAATGCGTATTCTTAAAACAAGTTTTGCTAAAATATGATAAGGTAACGCAATGGGTCCAAACAATACTTTAATGACGATTTTTTAATGCGTTTTGATGAAAAAATATGCGTAATTACACGCAGATACACGTCTTATCTGTAGAACTGGCATATACATGTACATCGAATATATACACATTTTGAAATGTACTCATGTATTTGTATAAATGATACAAACATGCAAACAGATTCATAAATAACAGACCAGTTCACATCTGTTTAAAGTACCTCTGCATTGACCTAATGGACCACATGTGGTCAACTAGGATCTCCTTGATACGATTAATAGTTTTTTGCTAATATAGCTAATCAGTGAAATTAGATAAGCATTGGCTCACTGAGAGCTGTTTCCATACAGTAATGCATAGGACTTTATATTCCTGTTTCAAGTGTTATTGGTGCAACACCACATCTAAATTTTGCTAAAATATGACAAGTTAACGCAACCGTATTTCCAGACTTTACTCATGTGTTGACGTTACAAAATAATGCATATGTGCTTATTAAAACTGTATATTTATCCACGGGTTCATAAAATACCCGCACATGAATATGTGTGAAATTAATTTAGAGTTGGTAACGTTTTATTCGAAGCTTCGAACAATAACAAAAGGGCGATGTTTTTGGCTGGTCGGTTTAGATGTTTAAATTGTAGTCATAGAGCGGATTCGCAACATAAGTTAGTTACATATATACCTTATCGTTCGTCGACTTAGAAACGATGTGCATCGATTTTAAAACCTGCCTGTTGATTTTAAAACCTGCCTGTTGTAGACGGGCATGTGACTTTAAGTATACCCAAGCCCAGTACACAGTAGCGTATGTCAGTCACTAAATGTCAGTCACTAAGCATGACAATACGCGTATCCCGCATAATAATATGTTTGTGTGTGTGCGTGAAATTGGTGAGTTTTCGGTGTATTTATAGTAAGCTTAATAACGTAATAAAGCTTTGTTTGTGGAGGTGGGAGGGTGGTGGTTAAATATAACCTTTTCCATTCTTGTTTAAATTATGGGCATACAAAAACAGAGAGAGAGAGAGAGAGAGAGAGAGAGAGAGAGCTCTGTGAAAGTTCAGTTTATTGACATGTATCAGTACGGACGCATGGGCAAGAATAACGCTTTTCGAAAGCCGCAAGCCCAAGAGTGCAGTTTAAATCTCATATACGAGACAAATATGCTAATATGCTATAAATGTTTTGTACCATAGACATTCAATGCCAGTAATTAACATTTTGATTGATAGGTTGTGTAAACATTACAACAACGGGCGTGTAAATTTGAGTGGAACGTGGTATAACTGCCGAATCTGTAATTTATAGCACGACTGAAATATGCGCAGGTGAAAATTATATCATAAGCAAGAACAGGGGAAATCCATTAGAGCTATGGTAAACTATACTTTAATTGAATATACACATTCTTTTACCTACAAATGTACTAGAACCTCAGTTTTCAAACATGATATAATCATGCTAAGTAACACATGTAAATTGTTAATATGGTCTCTAATAGTGCTTTGTTTATTTGGTCAAATCTTAAAATACTCATTCTTAGTACATATTTTATAGATAGATTAGCATCATTTACATAGTCTTAATGTGTAATATATATGCTAATATCGTTTGAGTTTGATGTTATTAGCTACTTTTAAAATATGTTGATGGTTTTATAACTATAGTCTCTTATAATTCTAATTAGAATGGCATGGCTATCTTATAATGTTTACGATGTTTTATTTATGTTTGTATTTATTGTAAACCATGATGAGACTTTAATAATAAAGAAATATATTCTATATCTATGGGAGACACCTCTGTGTCTGGTCAAATCTGAGCAAAAATGAAATCAATTTTAAATGAGTTTGTGTTATTAAAACAGAACGTAGAGGAGGGCCATTTAAGTGAAGTACATTAGACATCTGAAATATAAACAAATTTCTATTGTAAATAATATAAGTTCTACACTCATAATAAATAGGCGTAATAAATATCCAGATCAGGGTTCGACACTAACGCTAGTCCGCTAGTCCTGTGCCCGCCTGTTTTTCAGGAGGACTACCTAAAGTGAAAGTTGGCTAGTCCGTCGGACTAGTAATTTTTCGAGCCCCATTATAGATATTACAGCCGTAAAATACACATTCCTAATATAGGTCACTCGATTAGGCGAAGTCGCTTAAAACGTCGCTATGATTTGGCTGACTTCGCTTTTCTATCCATGTGGGGCGAAATTTGAGTCGCCGTCATTTTCGGGTGATTTCCGGCAATTTCAAATGTGATTAACCTCATAATTAACAAAACTCTAAATTACAGGATCAGCTCGTGTTTCACAAGTACCTTATTTAACCCCATTACCATTAAATAACAACCCGACTCTTATCTAATCAGGGCAATAGCCTAGTTATCGATCATTATCGGTGTGCCTGAGGTGAGATGTGAATATAACCGACATGTTTGCTCGTTAGACGATCACGTGATTAGATCATGTGGGGATCATCAGAGGTGCCAACTATTACGATATGGGCGTAATCATTACGATATTGGCAACCTCATTACGCTATTACAACGTTGCGGGTAAAAATTACAATATCTGCGTCATAAAAAATAAAAAATCGCGGAAAAAACGTTTATTTGCACGGTAATAATAATAATAATAATAATAGTCTTTATTTACAGAGGGTAACACATTTAGTTATAAACTAATCTTCCATGAGGCCCTCTATTATATACAAATTTACAAATGACAGAACAAATCAAATAAAGCAGTAATCAATAAAGGCAATATTGTTTTTAAATATTAAATGTTTGCATTCAAACTAAACGTTGCATACACTTTAACACACATACTCTCGTTTACCCTAAATTTGTGCAAAAGAAACAAGCTCTAAGATGAATAAATACAATGAAGCTATGGAAAAAAAAGAACCAAGCATAATTAACAACAGCAAAAAAGAAAATGGAATTTGATTAACACATAAATACATATGAACAAATGGTGAAAATTACTATTTAAATATATACAACAAAATTATTTTACAAGCCCTGTCCGCTTTACTTAAAAATGGTGTATTAAAATGTATAAGTATTTGATTCGAACATTAGGTTCCTTTCATCCATTTTATGAAATTCGAATGAAATGCATCAATAGTATTCAGAGTTTTTAACTTATCTGGTAAGCTGTTCCATATAATAGGTCCTGAATATGCAACACTTTGTTTGTAAATTTCTTTGTTTGGCCTTGGTGGAATAAAAGTATATGTTGATGTTGATCTTAGCACTGGCACATTATCATTTGCCATTCTATGTTTAAACATTTCATTAACATATTGAGGTGTTTCTGATTTGGTGACTTTATACATAAACTTTGCTTTTCTTAGATATAATCTTTCAAAGACTGTTAATATTTTCAATTTTTGCATGGTTTCTAATACATCCACCACATTATAGTCCATTATTATTTTACATGCGCGTTTTTGAAGACGAAAAATTCTATTAAGATTCATTTGAGATGTGCCTCCCCAAATTGTATTACAATAGTCTATGTGGGGTTGAATGTATGTTTTGTAAAACTGAGTTCTGTGCTCGGTAGATAAATATTCTTTGATTCTAGATAGAAGCCATATATTTGATGTAATTTTTTTGCATATTTTATCTATGTGGATTGACCAAGTCAAGTTATTGTCTACAAAAACTCCAAGAATTTTGTCATTTGCAATTGTATTTAAATTATCACAGTTTAAATTTAAAGTTAGATTTTCAAAAGTCAAACTGGCTCTTTTTTGATGAGTAGTTATTAACATTACTTTAGTCTTTGTGGTATTTATAAGCATGCCATTACATTTGCACCAGTTTGATAAACTATCTAGGGCTGTTTGTAAATTACTTTCAATTGTTTGGCGAGAATCTCCAATGTCATATAGGGTAGTGTCATCTGCATAAAGGTCTGTGTTTACCAAGTCAGTATAGAGTGGTAAATCATTAATAAACATTAAGAATAGTAGTGGACCCAAAATTGAGCCCTGTGGCACACCATTAACTATACAATTTTCCTCAGAAGTAATGTTGTTAACAGATACCTTTTGCTTTCTATTGAGTAGATATGAA